>CAUYSK010074284.1:0-37122 GCA_963575035.1 Avahi laniger | reverse complement strand
GCCGGGCATGGTGGCGCATGCCTGTAGTCCCAGCTACTCAGGAGGCTGAGGCAGGAGGATTGCTTGAGCCCAGGAGTTTGAGGTTGCTGTGAGCTAGGATGATGCCACGGCACTCTAGCCCGGGCAACACAGTGAGACTCTTGTTTCAAAAAAAAGAGTATGAATTGCAGGCTGTGTTAAAAGCAAGATTCTTATTTCTTTCTGGCACAAGTGTATGAATGACTTGTATTGAGAAACAAAGTGCTGTCACATTTGCTTTATTAAATATATAAAATATTATTTGCCATCAGCATATTGTTTGTATGCTGATTGTCCTGTTAAAATTATTAACATGTTTCTTTTTGTAATTATGCTCTTGAAACCTTGTTTAAATTATTTACTTAGGAAAACTCTCATAGAAAATACAAGAGCTTTCTCCATATTTTACTTCTTGAAATGACTAATCAGAGGCATAAAAATGAATCTGATTTTATGTTTTATGAAAGGAGATTTCATTGATAGTATAATAATAGCACAAGTCAAATTGCAATGAGGTTATTCAGAGAATAAACAAATATAAATTTAGTACCCAACACATGTCAGCTAATGAACTGGAGACTAGACACTGCCATATAATCAATCCCCCTAAGTCTTATGTTAAATCAACTGTTTCATTAAAAAGTAATGATTAGTTTTAGATTCTCTGGTCACAGATATAATTCTATGAATTTTTTTTTGCAGATGAACTACAATGATAGTATTGCAAAAAGCAATGTGACAATTCAAAATGTTTCTTATGTAGAATCTTAAATTATATCCCATTTTTTACTTTGATATAACTGCCTTATACCTTTTTGATATTTCTTGAAACATCACTTTAGTAAAACTTTATAGCCGTTAACAACTAAAAGTGCTATGTACCATGCACTATTCTTAGTGATACACACACGAATATCAGTAAGAATATATAAGGAGATATATTCACATATACATATATAAATCACTAAGAATATATATGTTCTTAGAATATATAGAGTATATTGATAGATATAGATAAATATTATAAGAATGTAAATAATTCTTAGGATATCAAGAAAAAAATTCATACAACTCCAGGTGCTATTAGTATTCGTAATTTATGGATAAGAAAAAGCTTAGAGAAAGAGTGTTAAGTAACTTATTTGAGTTTTCACAGTCAGTATGTAGTAGAGACGGGCATAATTATGAAACAGTCTGGCTCTGGAGTTCATAATCTTAACCATCTTGATATTCTACTTCAGATAAGTAAAAATTTGAGCTGTTTAAGCAATCTAGGCATCTGGACTGTTCTTTAGCTGATTTACCAGAATTTTAGTAATTTTATATTTCTTTACCTTGCAGTTTTCTGTTGTTTTGAGATAGGAAACGACTAGAATCCTCAAATATTTTAAATTACTGAAAGGTATAACATATATAAGAACATTTCCTACAAAAATTGGGTCTTAGTATACATTGAATAAATGTTAACCACTATTATTGTGGCTATAGGCTTGGTAAATCCTATAATTTATTACATTCTAGTCCAACATAATATATCTAATATATCTCGGTAGAGTCACCTTTGAGATTCCTGTGTTGTATACAAAGAGAATGCTTAACTTTGAAAATATACACCATAACACTATCTGCGATTTCTTTTTTTCTTTCATACCCTAAGAAATCTTGGCTCTACAAGAATGCTAACACATTTCTTCACTTCCAGCGCTACTTACTATCTGGTCTAAGTGCCATTGCTTTTGTCTGGACTACAGTAGTAGCCATCTAACTGCTCTTCCGTCTTGTACTCTTGCTCTCAACACACCAGCCAGAGCAACAATTTAAAAATGTAAGTCAGTTCATATTAGTCCTCTATTAAAAGCCGAGAGACTTTATAATGGCTTTGGAAGTTCCATATGATCTGGCTTTCTGCCACTACTTGTTCACGTCACTTTGGCCACACTGAGTGAGCTCTTTGTTTGTCCTTAAATCCTCAGGGGTGCTCTCTCTTTAGGAATTGCACATATGCTTTTCCTTCTAACTCCAAAACTCTTAAAGCATATAACTGCATGGCTTAGTCTCATATCTACTTCCAAATTTTAGGTTGAAAATATCATCTTCTCCACTGAGGTCAAACATGACAGCCCTATTTGGAATTGCAAATCATATACCCCTTCTTCCTAATCTGACATTCTAGATCCCTCTTATCTTGTTCTATGTATCTTTTTCCCCATGGCATTTATCACCTTATAACATAATACAATATAATATAATATAATTATTTAATATGTTTATTGTATATTTGTCTGTGTTCCCCCCTGGAATACAAGTTTCAATAAGGACAATAATCTCTTTTTTATTGATGGATACATCTTTGTGTACTTAGAAAAATTTATAGTACATAATAGTCACTCAACAAATTCTCATTTAATAAATGGATGACTGGATAAATGAATTCCATACATTTTATTTAACAGCGATTTATTGAGCACTTACATGCATAAATCAGAAAAAATATGATTTTTGTAAGGAAGCTCATGGACTGTAAAATTTCCATATGATGGTCACCAACAAACTTTCCCAGCACATGATGAAATGAATGATAAAAAGAAATAATGTATTAATTACTAATTGAAGATTACTGTGGTTCTCTGAGATATGGAAGACTCCTTTTCCTTACAGATGAAGAATAAAGAACAGGGTATTTAGATATTCCATCTCTTTTTACTACAAAAAGACTACTTACAGTTCATTTAAGTAAAAGAATGAAATGGGAAAAAATATAGATCTATCACAAAGTTGTTTAAGACACATCTTGAGAAAAAAATTGTCTTAAATGTGGTACAAACATAAAAATACAATCAAATTGTGCCTACTGCAAAAATTTCTGTAATTTTGAGACAATTAGTTAAGAAACTTATTTATATTCCAAATTTCCATTGTTTGATAATTCTCTGATCAAAAAGTGGGAAAGATAAATGAGCCTAGATTACAAACTATCCACTGCTCCCCAAATAGCTATACTTTAAATTGAGAAAACTAGAAAAAGAATTGGCAGAGATGGAGATGAGCTATGTGAGTGTTAGAATAATTGCTGATGTGTCTTGGTGTGAGAGCTACATTATTCTTTGATATTTCAATGAATTAAAGCATGTGAGAAGCTTGGGAAGATTTAGTTTTTTGTATGTGTAGAAGAAAGATGCATATCTTTTCATTTGGAAGAGACAAGACAATAATGGATCAAAATAAAATTTAATAAATTATAATTTTGGGTAGGAAAATGGCAGAATAAAAGTGAAAAGCAAAGAGGAAGGATGGAAATGAAAAAGAGAGGAAGAAAATGTGAAATAAGTAAAAGTAGAGAATAAAACATAAAAGACATAAAAGTAGAAAATATGCTGAATCCTGAGTCAAGTGGTCACATTCACAGGGACTGAGGCTCCATTTAGTAGATTAGAAGACAGGAGGCAAGAGCATTATTCTTATGGCTACAAATATTTACTTTATTTTTTTCCCCAGTTAACAAAATAAAATATCAATAAAATGCATAATAAATTTCCCCCTACTTTAGGATTATATCTAAGCAAGTAATTGATAAAACCTTCTATTATATGCAGGGCTTTGTATAAGGTTCTTTACTTTTTTAGACAATATGTACCATGACTTCTTCCAAATTAAGAACAAATTTGGTAAATATTTCATTTTACATAGATTGTACACAATTTCCATGGATTTCAAATCAATTAGCATGTATGTTATTCTCACCTAACATAAATTTACATGGGAGATCAAGATGAAATAACTAAAAAAAAACTCAACCGAAGCTAAAATGTGCCTAAGACAACATTCATAAAATATATATCATTAATCTGTTGTGAAAATATTCCCAAAAATAGACAACTGAAACTATTTAAATTTC
Source organism: Avahi laniger (assembly GCA_963575035.1). Taxonomy (NCBI): domain Eukaryota; kingdom Metazoa; phylum Chordata; class Mammalia; order Primates; family Indriidae; genus Avahi; species Avahi laniger. The sequence continues at coordinate 33,209 of CAUYSK010074284.1, read as the reverse complement.
TTCTCTTATAGCTGTCATACTAATTTTGCTAGTACCACCTAAAATTGGGAACATGCATTTCATGAGACAACCGGCTTTTTGGTGGTTCTTGTACAAAAGGTCTCAAATCATAGAACTACTTGCAAATGGATTTAATGAGCATAAAACTTGTTCCCATCATCAACAAGTCCAAATGACAAATATGTCATCATATCTTCTCTCTCTCTCTTTCTGTCTTTTTGTGATTTAAACAGAAAAATTGAAAAAGATGACCTATTTTCTCCTATTTATGTGATGGTATAATTGAAAATTACCTTGATGGAGTTAATTTATTTTGTGATGTTTTGATATTTAGTACATCAATACCAAAACTCAGAGTAAAGTATTTCCTACAATCCGTCTGACTTCACATACACTCAATTCAAATAAGAACAGTGCCATCTCATCTGTCTGTAAGATTGCGATCATCTATCATCATTGTCATTATCACTCTAGTCAATCAAACTCACCAGCTCTGAAATAACAAAACTATAATGAAGAGTTAAATTCCGTCTTACTTATAAATATATATCCCAAGAAAAGTATATAACAATGATATCTTATATATAGTAAAATGAAACAATAAAAATATCTTTAAGATACTTTACATGATATTGCCAAAACTTAATGCCCTGAAAAATGGAAAACTATGACATATTTCCTAAACTGCAATCATAATCAAATAACAATAATATTAGTACTCCGGTCTTCTCCTCAGCTGTAGTATCTCTGACTGCTCCCCTTAATCTAAAATGATATGCCACTTTTTAAAAATTTCATCATATTACCGGGATAGAAATGTCTAGGTTACATATACTGCCTTTGCCCGACCTGAGTCAGAGCTTCAAGCAATATGTCACTTTTTATTGGTTCTCTTCAGAACCCAAGTAATATCTCCTACACACTTCCATTAGTGATATACATTGTGGTACTGTTTACAATCTTTTATTGTCTTATTAGTAATCCACATTACAGTGTAAAATTCTTCAGAGCTGAGGTCTGGTTTAATTTTTGAGGTTATAGCTATTTCCTACCAAAAACAGAACCTCTATAATTCCTTGATAGCAGAGTTCTGGTTAGATTCCAGGTTCACCATCATGCACCATGTTATCCAGGGAGGAGTGTATCTCTCTTGGTCCAGGACAAACCATGGATTGTATCTAAACCTTGTAGTTCCCTTCTGTGTCTAATGATTTATTTAGCCATAGGTATTAGACAAAATGCCAGCCAATGAGAAGTGAGGGGAAGGATTTTGGGTGGCTTCTGGAAAAGAGTAATATGCCTTAAAAAAAGATGTAAGAAAGAATAGACGACTCTCCTCCTTTGGAGACTTATTTGAGTCTGCGTGTGATATCTGTAACAATGACAGTGATTTAGCAATCATGAAGGGAATTTGCCAGAGACACTAAGGATGGAAAAAAAATCTGGTTTCTTGCTTATATCTTTGTGTCTTCTTGGTATGAAAGATAATTGATAACTTTTAAGTGTAAACCAATTTGTTGGTGTTTTCTGATACTTGAAGTCAAAAGTGTCCTACATGACATAGTTTTTCCGCATTACTGAGTAGGCCCCAAAATACGTTAAATAAATAATGAAATCAGGGTTTCACTGCAGGATGTAAACATTAGATGGGAAAATTTATCAATAATAATAATTATCTTATGCATAAGAGAGGCACATTATAGGATTCCTGAAATAGCACCCACAATATGAACTCACAATAAAGTTCTAACAAGCATAGTGTATTATAAAGATGGGTTGAATCCACAAGGCATTTAACTTTTGTCTTATTAACAATAAATTTCTAGTCAGAGGAAATAAAAAAGCAGAATATTAAATTGCTCTTACTTTTAATTTGCAGTATTAGATGTAAGACATGATTAAATGTACAAAGCAAACCTCACTAATATTTCTATTTAGGTATGGATATTAAAAGATAAAACATCTAAAGTTGTTTATAAAGTTTCCTTTCTGACATTCAAATTTAATTAATAGTGTGCTGATGCTAAACAGTGTGATTCATTTTCAAACACTGGTTTATAAAGAGCACAGAGTCACAGAGAGCCCCAGATGAGGGAGGATATTACATCAAATTCTTCACAAAGGAAATATTGCTCAATGCTCATATCAAGCCCTTTTCCTTTTAAGTCAAATGTCATCATCTTTCTAGATTATTACCAGGCAAGAATAAAGCCCGTGGATATGAGAGAGACAGCTTTGCCATTTTGTTTACAGCCAGTGGTTAAGTAGAAAATCGAAAATACACAGGTGTAAAAGCAGCTTTGTGATTTCTATGCAAATCTCTTCTGCATGAGTTTATTAATGAAATCATTATTTTTGTCAAGTTATCCATGAGTTTTCTCAGAAGTTTTCAAAAATAAATGATCAAGGATAACTAGAAAAAAAAAAAAAGAAACGAAGACTTGACCAGAAATAAAATATACATAACTACAATATTTCCCTTCAGAAACATTTTTTCCTCTGGTTAAATATATATACAAGAATCTGTCACTAGTTACAACTCACTATATTTTATGAAAAGTGAAGGAGCTGATAAATAATTAAAGCTTAAAGTGTTTACTCCATTTGACTCAATAATTCTATGATTGGAAATGTATTCTAAATTATTAGCACTGAAAAACCCGTTTAGTAATATATCCATCATAGTATTATAACAAAGCATGTTAATATCAAAATAATTGTCAAACAGTGGTTGAAATGGTTACAAACATTATTGTTGTACTACAAAGGCACTGAGTAAATGAGCAAGGTCCATATTCCTCGCCTTCAGCTCTGAGCATGTTGCCTACTACAGAGTAAGTGTTCAGCAATCATGGTTTATTCACTCACTCGTGCATTCTACTTATTAATTCAATGATCATATTTGAAGCCTTACATTCATTCCAGGAATTTACCAGCCACTGGTGACACAAAGGAGAATATGATGGAATTTTGTCTTCAAAGGGTTAGAGCTGGTGATTCGCTTGGTGATACAATTGGAGTAGGAAGGAAGAAAAAGCATACAAATAGGGTGATAAAGTGATAATGCTCCTCAGGTGTCTGATTGATGGTGGTTTATGGAGCAGATGATGGAAACCATGGGTTTTTGCCAGGGAAATAGAAACGCGAGTAGAGTTAAAAACAAAAGAGGTGACGTGACGTTCACTTGTTTCAAAGAACAAGAGGGTTGCTACCTCAGATAGTCAGGTATCAGTCACACACAGGGGAAAACAGATCTCTGATGGTCACAAAGTCAGAGAAGGTGATGTATTTGGAAAAGAGTTAGACAAAGAAGGGGCCCAACAAATATTTGTTGAATGAATGTAGCAAGGACTGGGGAGAAAATGGTGACTGGGAGAAAGCTTCTAGATTTCTCCATGTTTTATCTACATTTCTTCATGTTGGAAAGTTTCTGGAGATGCTTTTTCCTAGGCTCTCCTGATTTGTGTTTGCTTGTTTAAATGTGTGCTACAGATGCAGACGAGACACAGTAGAGGCTGAACTGATGCTTGTGGCTGGTAGAGCCTCAGAGTCAGTTTGATGTTCAGAATGCCATGCGAGAGGGTGACCCTTCCGGTGCATGGCCAGCTGGAGGAAAGCAGAGATTCCTTCAGTGTCTACTCTATAGAAAAAAGGCCTATGTTAATAAAGCAGCAAGGCTCGAGAAATACTGCCTTGTATTATTTCTATTTTAACTTTTCACCTCAGAAGAGACTGGAGTGGGGAACAGAAACCTACTTCAAAAAATAGCATACCTCTTGAGATGTTCAAACATAAAGAATAACACAAAGAAACTTATAAAGCAGTTTAATTTATTTTGATTTTCATACACACCACCACAGATTTCACCTTCTTTTGCTTTGCTTTATTTTTATAGTAACCTGATAATAGGAATATCATAGGGCAAAGTGATGCAGTTATTGAATTCAGAAATTAAATTTGGAAGTAAAATTGCAGGCAACATTGATAAGGGATTTGTTAACATACAATATTCCTCAATAGAGACCATATTAATACATATGAAGACTTAAAAAAAGTATTTTTATTTAATTTTAAATTTTGAATACATCTGGGAAACCTTCGTTATAGCTTACTTATTACTGAGTTATGTCATGAATAGAATGTATGAGTGCGAGTGTTTATATATTTTTCATTGATTAGTAAAGGCTATAAATATAAATGTGAAACATAGAAATTAAAACAGTTTCCAGGGGCTCTTCCACAGTGCTTTGTGCCACTCATAATAAAGTTCTAAATTTATTTCAAAGGCATGACATACAAAGTTCAAAATTTTAACAGGATTGCCACTTACAGAAGTCAGAAACAGGCAACCAATAAATTTCAATACCTCTCACTGCAAGTCAACTCTGGTATAAAATAATTTTTATCATAACATTTTCTTTCTCAGAATACTAAATTAGCTCTAATTATATATTTTACATTATGTACTTCTATATTTTATTTGAATAAATACTCTAACAAGTTGCTCAATATTAATCAATGATTATAATAACACATTCCATTTACCTCTATGGTCGTTTCTTTTAGTAAACTTAATGTTGTTATTGAATATAATGTCACAAATATATCTAGCACAAAGAAGAAATTGTTTACCTGAAAAAAGTAAGACATTAACTCAGACAATTTTTCTTTGTTGTTATTTTCAATTATAAAATACAAATTATGTAAACCTAAAGCCACTAAGGAGATTCATGAATCTTGGAAATGTATCAAAATTTTGGCTAGAGAGTAGTTTTCTAATATAATCTGGGCTTTGACATAGGAGAACTAGAAAAAGATTGCTTATGAAAGTCAAGGTGCATTCAAATTCCTTTATAGCACTTTAAATACAGTCCTAATTAATAATTGCAAACAATTTTTGTAGTATTTATATCTCAAGCACTCAATCATTACTCTGAAAATTATATCCCATAAAAAACAAATGTATTATAAAACAAATAGGCAAAGAGAGAAAACTATTGAGAAGCTTAGGTTTTAGTTCTGATCTAACCTAGGAGCTATGGAAATTTGGGCAAGCTGCTTACTGCTGTTTGGACTCAAATTCTTCATCCATAATATGAATTATTTTATTACATGTTTTAAGATCAAAACTTCAAAAAATTTCTGATATTTTGAATTTCCATTTCTGACATGTAAAATTTATTTTACCACTTTTAAAATGGAGAAGTACAAGGATAAAAATAATAATGCTGTCATTTTATCTTTAATGTTTCTTATTTATATTAGGAAAAAAATAATTTCTCTTTATACTAGAATGCATTTCTAGATTGATCAGGACATTCTTTTTCTAGCCCACTAAAGGAAAGTTAAAAACCTCGACTACACACAGATTATATGGTGTGCTACATTTATGTAAGTAGGTTACAAGAATATATTTTCAAGAGTATGAAAAAAGATTCTATATATAAGTAAAATTATGCAATATTTTTTTGTGTGTGTCTGGCTTACTTCACTTAGCATTTTGTGCTCTGAGTTCATCCATATTTCACACATGGCCGTATCTCCTTCTTTTTTTAAGACTAAGTAGTATCCTTTTGTTTGTGTGTGTGTGTTTATGTATGTTTTATACCTCACAATTCATTTATCCATTCATCTGTCCATCAACACAGGTTGTTTTCATATCTTGGCTGTTGTGAACAATGCTTCAATGAAGATGGAAGTGCAAATATCTCTTTAAGATACTGATTTATTTCTTTGGGGTATATACCTAGATCATATAGCAGTTCTATTTTTAATTTTTTGAGGAACCTCCTTACTGTTTTCCACAGCAGCTGTACTGATTTATATTTCCACCAACCATGTGCAGGAGCCTCTCTCCTTTACACCCTCACCAGCACTTGTTATCAATTGACTATCTGATATGATAATAGCCATTCTAATACATGTAAAGTGGCATTTCATTGTAGTTTTAGTTTTCATTTCCCTTAATATTAGTGATGATTAGTGATGTGGAGTATCTTTTCAAATATCTGTTGGCCATATGTCTTCTTTGGAAAAATGTCAATTCATACCTTTTGCCCATTCCTAAATTGGGTTACTTTTTTTTTTTTTTTTGCTATTGAGTTGTGCGAGTTCCTTATATATTTTGGATATTAACACCTTATAACCCTTTATCAGATATATGGTTTATAAATATTTTCTCCCAATCCGTAGGTTCCCTTTTTCATTTTGTTGATTATTTTCTTTGCTGTTCATGACTTCATTTATGTATGAAATATTTTAAAAAGTCAAATATATAGAAATAAATAGTAGAAGAGTGGTTACCAGGGTTGGGGAGGGGGAAGAAATGGGTAGATGTAGGTCAAAGGGTGAAAACATGCATCTATGTAGGAGTAATAAGTCTAGAGATCAAATGTACAACTGGAGGATGATAGTTAATAACACCGTATATAGAAAATTTGCTAAGGGAGTAGATTTTAGGTGCTCTTATCATAAATAAAGAGGTAACTAGGAAAGATGATATATAGGTAAAATTGCTAACTTGTAGTAATCATTTTATTATGTACATGTATACCAAAACATCATGTTGTATTTCTCAAATTTATACAATTTTTAACAATAGTGTGAAAGTAGCCCAGCCATTAGTGATCTATGGGGTATTAACAATATAGAATCAGAAACTTGTCAGTACATAGGGAAAAAAGAACACACACAAGGTCGAATGAGGCTAACTTAATAACTTAGAGCACATAACCTTCCAGGTGGGGAAATGGGGGAAGAAACTGCCTTTCCTCTCATCTCAAAAGAGGGGGGCTCCATAGAGTAACACTTTTGGGTTCTCTCTGCAAACCTCTCACCCCTCCCTCTAAAGAGAAGTGTAAGTTATCTGACTGGTGAATTTGAAAGAAGGGATGATTATGCTTGGCTCAGCCCTCTCCACTTTGTAGATCATGGACTATTTCATGGAATATTTCTTGTGCATTTCACAGATTGCACCTGTAGTAGAAGCAGGCCTCTGCCTTCAGGTACCTTCAAATCTTTTGGTCAAATGTGTCTAATGCAAGAGAGATGTATCTGTAGGACTATATGGCCCAGATCTTCAATCTAGGTTTTATCAGTAATAAACCTGACATACTGACATCTTTCTGCTGGATCTTTGTATAAATCTCAAATGATTCTCAACATAATCAGCAAAGAGGGGTACTATTAACTGGCTTCCCTAAAACCATAACATATTTGTATTCATTTATTCAGTCTTCATTTGACCAATATTTGATCACTGGCAAATGAAAGAGGTAGACATGATTAGTACACTCCACTGAGTCTATATTCTAATGGGAGGAAACAGACAAAAGCAAGCAAACAAATAAGTAAAATAATTGTATTTGTGGTAGACAGAAAAATGGCTCCCCAAAGATATTCACATCCCAATCCCAGAATCTGTGAGTAAGTCTCTATATGGTAAAGGAGAGTTAAGATTGCAGATGGAACAAAAGTTGCTAATCTACTGACCTTGAAATGAGGAATTTATTCTGGATTATCCATGTGTGCCCAATGTAATCACAAGAGAACTTTAAATGTTGAAGAGAAGGTAGAGGAACCAGAGTCTGAGTGATGAAATGTGAGAAAGAGTCAACCAGCCATTGCTGTCTCTTCAGATGCAAGAAGGGGCCATGAGCCAAGTAATGCAGGCTGCCCCTAGAAGCTGGAAAAGAAAAAGGAATGGATTCTCTCCCAAAACTTCCAGAAATGAGCACAACCTTGCCAACTCCTTGGTTTTAGTCCAGTGAAATCCATTTCAGACTTTTGTGTACTAGACCAATAAGATAATGAATTTGTGTTCCTTTAAGCCACTAATTTTGCAGCAACTTCTTATAGCAGCAATGCAGTAGTAGTAAGTGCTATGAAGGCATTGGCACTCATAATGGGGAAGAACGTATTTGGAGTGAGGTGCCCTAGCTACCGTGTGCATGGTAATTCAGGCATGCTGGCTAAGTATTTTGAAATAGTTTTAATTTTAATGCTTTTAGGATATCTACACATTTTCCAGCTAGTCTTTATGCCCCCTTTATGAGTATTTTTTTCATGGATATCATGGGCAGAGTAACCAGGCCTATTAGATTTTCAGAGAAACCAAAAATAATTTTTAGAAACCCCTTCCCTGCCCCTAATATGATAAATTTAAAAAAATCTTATAAGTTCTGTGTGCTGATTGTGCCATTGTAGCTCTATTTATTGTGCTGAACATCACTAATCATCAAGGAAATACACATCAAAACCACAATGAGATATCATATCACTCCAATTAAAATGGCTATTATCACAAAAACAGAAAATAGTAAATGCTGGTAAGGACGCAGAGAAAGGGGAATGCTCACACCCTGTTGGTGGGAATGTAAATTAGCACAGCCACAATGAAAAACAGTATGGAGGTGCCTCAAAAACTACAAATGGAACTTCTATATGATTCAGTAATCCTACTGCTGGGTATATATGAAAAAGAAAGGAAATCAATATATTGAGGAGATATATCTACACTCTTATGTGTATTGCAGAACTATTCACCATAACCAAGATAAGGAATCAGCTTAAGTGTCCATTAATTGATCAATAAAGAAAATGTAATATTTATACACCATGTAATATTATTTGGCTATAAAAAAAGAAATCCTGCCATTTGCAGCAACATGGATGGAACTGGAAGTCATCACGTTAAGTGATATAAGCCAGGAAGAGAAAGATAAATACCACATATTCTCACTCATACATGGGAGCTTCAAATTGATCTCATGGAGATAGTAAACAGAATGGTCATTATCAGAGTTTGGGAGGGGGAGGATGAGGGGCGATGAAGAGGGTTTGGTTAATGGTTACAAAAGTATAGTTAGATAGAAGGAATAATTTCTAGTATTCAAGAAAACAATAGAGTGACTATAATTGACAGTAATTTATTATACATTTCAAAATATCTAGAAGACAAAATCTGGAATATTCCCAACACAAAAAATGATAAATGTTTGAGATGATGGATATCTCAATTACCCAGATTTGATCACTACACATTGTATGCTTGTATCAAAATTTATGTACCCCATAAATATGTATGCAAAAAACAAAAAAGTAAACTTTGAAAAATAATGTTAATACACTTAATTACATGTTTATAAAATGTATCATTTTACTATCTTCATTATCTTTATTTAGTATTTGTATAAATTTATTGAATTTGTAAAAGTATTCTCACTTGGCAAAAAGTCCCATGTTTTTCTGATAACGAAGTGTATATAATTATAAAGATATTATAGACAATTGTCAATCAGACCAGTCAATTTTAGTCAAATAATTTCAGGAAGGAATGCTAAAATCCTATCTAAAGAATTAACTGCAAACAAATTTTATTTAATGCAGGTTAGGGAATATTTTAACAACTTGTGATGTCCCATGGAAAGGGGCTCTGAAGGTAAGAGTACCTGTGACCATGAGCATCTTTAAAGCCTTCTGCTTACCTCTCTCTTGTTTTCATGCCAAACAAAAATGACTTCTTTTTAATTATAAGCCTGTTCCCTGATTGCAGTTAAGTTTTTGACTCTCTGTCCAATCATCCAATGACACATTGGGGAATGAAAAAAAGAAATTTGATTTGCCTTTACTTTGCTTTGGGCCAGCAATGTGTACAGTCAGATCACTTCTATACTGGCCTCTGATACATTTCCCTTACAGCAAATTCCATACTTGACCTCCTTTCCGCCTTTGAAATAATCGGGAAAAGATGGTATAGTGCAATAGAATACTTGACCTAGAGAGAGTTAAGCTTCCTGGGTGCCTGTAGTCACAGGATATCTGAAGATCTTAGAGAAAATTCTCTCTGTTTCTCAGGATCTCCATTATTCATGTTTAATGGAGAATTCGGTCTAAATAATCTCTAAAGTCTAACACATCTGTTTCTATGCCTTGTAAAGGCCACGACAATACCGGGTCTTGTTTAACAATCGTGTCTAGTGGAAATTCTCACCTTTGAGAATTCCTATAGCTTCAGCTTTGCCAGGACAGATCAAAACTACCTGGAATTTGGAGTGAGGATGGTCTAGTGAGCACTAATCTGAGCTGGGTGCCCAAATAGGTGACATCCCCGCATTCCAGGCCCTCGACACTGCATCAGGCTGCAGTCTGTTTACTTTTGTAAAGCGCATTCTTCTTGAAAATTTAAAAATGTTGTAATTCATTTGAAGGAATTACCTAAAAAAATAAATCTGTATAGGGAAAGGTAAATTGTAAGGTTCATTCCAAAATACTGATTGGAAGAACTTACTGGAAAGACCTCATTAAATGCAGGACTGTGTCTGGAGAGACCTGTAATTCAGACTCCATAATTATGGAAGAAACAGTACCCTTACTTCAAGATAGCTGTGATTTTTCTAAATTGGTATTTGTTTCTGGAACTACAAACATTTTATAAGTGTGAAACCCTTAAATATATCAACTTGTAACAGACCACTGTGAATTTAAAAACAAATCATCACCAAAATGAACACTGTTTAAATCAAGCCATCATCTGGTTTTGAAATATCATACTAAGATCAAGGGGTTTTATATGGGTTTTTCATGTTAATAAAAATTGTTTCTTCTCAGCACAAGTTTTTCCAGAAAGAGACCATCATATGTAAGATTACGTGTAATTATAAGGATTTTTTTAAAAATGTGCCAAAGAGTAAGATAAATTCAGGAGATATTTTGAGAAAACAATAAAATTCTTCCTTGAAAAAATCTTCTGCAATTATCGGCATCATTTGCAGATGATCGGTTAAGAATGGCCTGAGCATACTTTTATAACCAAATGCTAATTTAGAATTAATGTATTTTATAATGCTTAGGCAACTTCTTCAATTTTGCTTCCTATTTTCCCAAACTCTTTAATAAATGAAGCCATGCATGTATATCTAGTTTAATTCTAGTCTCCTTTTGGCTCTAGGGTTAGGTTCTGAAACAGACATGCTTAATACTAAAGTCATTTTTTCCCTAGTGTTTATAGTACTTGATAATTGCTCCTTGTACTTCATAAAATTACAAGTGTCTCCTTTACACTTTCCTTTTTTATTTCCTTAACCATAGTACTATTTTCAGATTTTCCTATCCAAAATTTACCTGAACAGTGACATATTCAAGTAAAGATGTTTTAAGATAATTTCATGCAAGATATCCTAAGGAAATCATTTCCTGAATATTAAAATTCAATAAGGAGCTCATTACTGTTATTATAAGAGAGAATAAAAGCAAGCAGTCACCATTCTATTGAAAAGTTGAGAAAAATAACTGCTAGCCATAACTAGAGGAATTGATTTGAATTTTCTAAGCTTTTGATAAATCCAGTATCAAAGAGCTTTTTGTCTTTCATGCATCCTAAGATTAAAAGTAAGGAATAGTTAGTACCAATTTGATGGCGAGTACAAATGGATCCCGTTCTTCTGCTCTTGTGGTGCTGGTTTTTGTTTTTTTGAGACAGAGTCTCCCTCTGTCTCCCTGGGTAGAGTGCCATGGCGTCATCCTAGCTCACTGCAACCTCAAACTTCTGGGCTCAAGTGATCCTCTTGCCTCAGCCTCCTGAGTAGCTGGGACTACAGGCACACACCACCACACCCAGCTAGTTTTTTCTATTTTTAGTAGAGATGGGGTCTCACTCTTGCTCAGGCTGGTCTTGAACTCCTGAGCTCAAGCGATCCTCTTGCCTCAGCCTTCCAGAATGCTAGGATTACAGGTGTGAGCCACAGGGCCTGGTCAAAACCACTCTTTTAAATGATCCCTGCTCAGTGAGAATATCTGGAATGAAGTCCCTTCACTTGGAATTTCTGTTTCCCTTGGGGTTTTCTAATTCTTCATGCAAACCTGATTTGAGAGGCTCCCAGATGAGAAAGCTGTGATGGAACCACACCTCTCTTTGCTTATGTTAAGATAGATCTCATGTGGGTATTGCTGGCCATTAGGTGGATAAGCTATTGTTGTATCGTTGGGACTATGGGAGGCCAAGTTCATCTTTGGAGGCAGTGAGGGGTCTGTGTTGGAGAGCAGGTTTATTCACTGTGTGGATCTCCACATCCTGCGTGTCAGCTTGAGAGGAAGCAAGTCTCTCTGTTCAGAAGCAGCAGGGCTCAAATTGGCTGCAGAGTTAGATGTCACTATTGGTGTTGACCATGAAGAGATCAAAGTGTCACCCAAGAAGAGAAATAAGATGGCACCTAACACCTCATGTCAGACTGGGGATTCCGGAGCCATGAAGCAAGCTGGGGGCTTGGTGGCCTTGTGAAGGAGCACTTGGGGGCTTCTGACTGCTGACAAGGCTCTACCTCTTGACCCAGGTGTTTATTACACAGGTGTTTATGCTATAGTAACTCCTGAAACTGTACATTTATATTTTAGCATGTTTCTGTATATGTGTTATATTTCACAGTAAAAAAATTTTAAATACTTTGACCTGCTATTTTCAAATCATGGATGTAAAGATTGTTCCATAGATCAGTAGAGCTATTACAGTTAACGTTAATCAATTGTACATTTCAAAATAGCTAGAAGAGAATAATTCAAATGTTTCTTATGTAAAGAAAAGACAGATATTTAAGGTCATGGATATCCCAATTATCTTGATTTGATTATAATAATCGAATTATCACATGTACCTTGAAAATGCGCACATCTTATATGTATTAATAAAAATTTTATAAAAACATTTTCCCCATTGAAAAAAATTCTCTGTAAAGAATCACAGCTCCACATATATGTGTTAGAATTTTAATTAGTTAATAAGAAATATCAGTCATACCAAACAACATATATATGTTATATCTACATATATATACGTGTGTGTGTGTGTGTGTGAGAGTATGTGCGTGTGTGTGTGTATACACACACACATATTTTGTTCTCCATCAGGGTACTTGCATCACTCACAGCCCCTAAAAATTCTAAGGGGTTCCCTGTTCTGCACCCCATGACCCTGCCCTCTCTAAGCCGTAGCTGGTGGGAATGGACGGGCCTCTAAATGCTGTGAAGAGATGAGCTGGGACAATCAGGCGCTCTCTCTGAGGAGCCTGGACAAAGGAATATCCACAATAAGAGTCCGGTACTGGCAGGAGCTTAGGCTGAAGGGCCATGGCGCCGGGAGGAGAAGGACTGCGGAAATCGGAAATCGTAACGGAGCAGGCATAGGAGGAACGGAGGAGCGAGAGAGAAGAGCCTGTGGCCGGGAGAGAAACCACGGGAATCTCCCGTCCTAAAGCAGCCACCGTGACTGGTAGAATTCCATTAAATTTCTATTTTAGGTTATGAAATAATTTTACAATAATCTCCCTTTCCCTAGGATAAACAGAGTGAGTCTCTGATTGTGACAAAAATATTTTGTCACAAAATCTACGATCTCGATTAATATATGTATATTTTAAAATTCTCTTGGATAAAAGCTGGAAGGGAAAACACCAGACTGTTAGCAATGGTTATTTCTATGATGGTAGTTTACCTGGTAATATTAATTTTCTTCCCATATACTATTCTATATTTTCTAAATTTGGGGGAATAACTATGCACTACTTTTATAACCAGTTAATGAAAATTTAAACCTATCCTTACATGGCACTCTCTTCCTTGCTCCAAGACACAGATGATCAGTTTCCCTGTCTTCAAGGAGTTTGTGATCAAGGACCAGTGGCCTAGCCATGTTCACGATGAGGGGGATGCATTCTGGGAAGATAGTTGCAGGGGTGTAGTTTTAAAATTCTGTAAGTCTCCCCAAGAAAACATATTTAGCAGTCAGGATGCAAAATTAAATACCTATGGACCGTATCTACAACAAAACTGAGTGAAAATGTATTCCCACAAACCCCAAAATATGCGTGGGTGGGGAAAAAACCACTGATAGCTGCCAGACGTGCTCATCATGAGCATTTATGCAGAATGAAGACGGCAGGCCTCTGATGGCCCAGGGAGCAGGAGGACTCCAGACGCACCACAGGTCTCACCGCAGACACAGTGGGCCAATCTGAGAGCAGGAGCTGGAACCAAAAGGGGCTTCTGCAGAAGCCAGTTTAGGGGTGAGCACCCAGAAACCGCAGTAAAGTCTGAACGTCTCCGTGTAATGTGGGTCCTACGAACTCATGAAAACCAAACGAAATATGGCTTCTGGGACACAGGCCTTCCCTGAGAAAAACTGCTGAGGGTAGAATTCAAATTAAGCAAGACAGGACAATAGAGGCAAATCGTCTACTGGAAGAAAAATATCCAAGGAAAAGGAAGTAGAGGAAGCAGGAAGAAGACTTTGGTTTTGATTTCTTCATAAAAATGACACAAGAGGAAATTAGAACTGTGAAGAGCTGGCCCACACAGCCTCCTAAAAGGACCCGAAAAGTCAGTTCCCTTAAAAATGAGCTACAGAAAAGAACTGCCAAAGAATACACACGAAGCCATTATAAGAAAACAAATGCACACAAGGAACAGAAGAACGTCCCCACACAAATGATGGAAGCAGACTAAAAAGAAGTGCCTACAAGCCATGTGAAACTACATCCCAATGTTCCAAACATGCTGTAGAAATGTTTTAAATGATAGAAAGGACCGCATTAAAATAAATCAGAAAAGTCCAGAAATGAGGTCATTGCAGAAAAGGAAGCTTTGAGAAGAATGGTTAGCATTCAGAAAAGAATTTGAAATAATAGAAAAAATTCCAAATGAAAACTAAACTAGAAGGAACACAAGAGTGACAAATGACTGGATAATGCCTTACGACAAGTAGAAGATAAATATCAAGAAGAAACAAAGAAAGAGGCTTTTCCTTAGACTATTCAAGAAAAAATGATAGCTACAGAAAACAGGGAAAGATGGTACGAGGAATTCACAAAGATCAAAGCAAGGGAACAGAACGAATGCCGAAATCTGTAAATCCAGACGCATTCCTGAAACGAGGCAAACAGGAAGACTTGAAACCGCGCACTGGGAGAGCACAGCGCATAGGAAAGTTGATCCAAAACAACGACGCCAAAGCAGTCTAACAGAACTATCAGGCTTTAAAGAAAAACAACCCAGTGGGATTCCAGCAAAAAAGGTGATCTCGTCTATCGGGGAGAGAAAATTAGATCGTCATCAGACTCCAACAGCAGCACTTTATAGATTTCTGTACTCCGCCAACTGACCTCTGAGTATAAAAAGACCAACGGCAGCTGTTTCTGTCACGGAGGAACAGAGGCAGTGCTTTTCGTGGCCCTTTCCTCAGGAATGGATCCGAAAACAGCTTCAGACAGCCAAAAGGGCTGGCTGAGTGGAGAGGCATCAGTGTAAGGACTGGTGGTTAATATTAAATACGTGTTTAACGTGGCCCTAAAATAAATGATGTTTATAGGAGAGAAGGTATAGTATATAATGGGTATATGCCCTGACAATATAAATGCGGTATAATCATTAAAAGGGGGAAGAATATGTGAAAAATAAAATAAACTTGCTAATTTCCTTAGAGTTATTAATTGAGAGGAAAATGATATCACTTAAGAAGGGAGAAAAATTTCACTAGCTAATTTCAATATTATTTATAGGAGGGAACTAACAAACAAGAAGAGATTTTAAAAGCGGAGGACCAGCAGTATTCTATGAAGATATTCGTCAAATATAGTAACCTTCAGAACAAAAATGCAAACTTTCCTAAAAACAAAAAGATACATTAACAAAAGACAGCAAATAAAATAGACCTCAGTGACGAACTCTTATAGCACGCATGCACCCACAATGGAACAGAGGTGAGGCTAAACATACGGATCATAAGATTTCGGATTGGCTAATTAATCAAAATCAATGTCATGCTTTAGAAAAGAGATACACTTAAAGAGATTCAGAAAAACTAAAATTAAAAGTTTGGACAGAGCTATAACAGGCAACTACAAATAAAAAGAAATTCATTGTTGTAATTTTAATGCATAGCAAAGTAGAATTCATACCAAAAAGCATTAAAAGAAACGTAGATGAATTCTCTATTATACTAAAGTCTACAGTGCTGATAAAGTTATTAATATCCACACACCCAATTACACATCAACAGTTTTTCACAAAGAAGAAGCTACCAGAGACAAAAGGAGAAGTAAACATACATGTATTGCTAGGGGGACTTGAATGCACCACTCTCGGTATAGGAAAGATCAAATGGATAAAGAAAACTTGGGAAGGATATGGAAGACCTACACAACGTAATCAAAAAGATCAATCTGCAGACACATATCGGATTTTGAAGACTGATAATAGGGAATACGCATGTAACTCACAATAATCGACCATGTTTTGGGCCTCAAAGAAAACCTCAATACACTTCCCAAGAAACTGAAATTATATAAAAACAACATTCTTTCATTGCAATGCAATAGAACCACGAATTCATAGCAAAACATAAGACTCTTATTCGTGGAAATTGAAAAAGGAAAAAACATCTTACTGTTGAAAAACTTTTGAGTCAAAAGTAAAATACAAAGCAAAATTAAATAATTCCTTAAAGATAATAACAGAAATGTGACATACTGGATTCTATGGAATCGGGCAAAGCAGTTACCAGAAGGAAATTGGCAGCATCACATCTCTATTGCTGAAAGTGAAATCATGAAAATAAAGGAATTAAGGACCAACTCAAAAATCCAGAAAAATGGAGAAAAGAGAAAGCAGAAGCCAAAAGAAAACAGAAGAAAGGATTACTATATTTATCTTTAAAAAGAGAAATGAATGTTAGAAAATGAAACAACAATAACAGCAGTAGAATTTTAGAGCTGCCCACTGAAGTATTTCCAGACGAAGTGATTCGAAATCTGGGCTGGTGGGAAATTGGGGGGAATAATGTCAGAGGACGGGCGTGAGCAGGCGGTTGTTGGAGGGGAGCGATGGTACGTGGACGCTCATTACGCTATTCTTGCCTGTTTGCATATGCTTGAAAATGTGTACTATGAAAGGCTAAAAAATTTAAAAATGAACTCGGATGAAAGGACTCTATGAAAAATGAATATGTAAAACATTAACGAATAGTCACAGGAGGGAGTGTGTGCAGGTGAGCGGGGGACAAGGAAACGGGCTGGACAAGAGAACCAAGAACACGGTTCTCCTCCAGTAACCGTGACCGTCTGTCTCTCGCCTCTGTGCTGGACCCCAGTGACGATCCGGTTCCTCGTATCATCAGATAACGGGATTGGCGTTGGGCTGTGTGAGGGGGAGGCTGCCTGTGTGGCGAGTCACCGGCTCCAGATCAGGAAGAGAACAGGCTCTGGGTCACAAGGACTGCTCAGTGCCCACCGCTGCCACAGCTCCATTGTGACCTTGACCTTCCTGTCTTCTCCAATCTGTAAAATCACAGCACCGGGTGCCATGATTGTTGAGGTTCTCTCACATGCTACAGTAGGACCAAGAGCAGATGTGGTGACCCACTCTCTCCTCACTAGCACCGCACTCTTCCAAACTTTTCTGGAAGTCCAGCTGTGGCACCCCAACCTTCCAGAGCAGGGCTGTCGCCCAGCCCACGATCGGAGGATGCCCCACACCAAACCTCGGCAGCCCACTCATCGGAAGGATGGGTCTGAACCACCAAGAAAGCCTTTACCAAGGCTTCAGACCCTCTGTTTAAGGAGAGAATGCATTTTAGGAAATTTTCATTCTTAACTGATTCAAACAAGAGAAGTCTCAATGTCCAGAAGGAGAGGTCTCAGTCATCTGAAAAGCCCCCCAGTACGGAGCTCTGCCCTGCCATCCCTGTCTCCGACGATGCAGGATAAACGGCAAATCCTCTCTCGGGATGAGATAGGTTCCGCTCGTGTACTTCTTGCTTGTTTCATTTCGATATCTTTAACACCTTTGCCGCTTATGCCTTTGCAAAATGTGAGAAAGGGCAATTTCACATGTGAACATCAATTTAAAGCCAAAAGGCTCGGAACAGAGGCCATTTCTTTTCAAAAAATAATACTGTGCTAATGAACAACACCGCAGAGAGGGCAGCCACTCTGATTTCTAATGGGATCTGGAAGACGAGCTCATTAGAGATTCTAGGCTTGTGACTCACTTTAATTAAAATTTGAGCTGGTAGCGCTTGGAGAAACCAACCCAACGAATGAGATTTCAAAGAGAGGGAGGGGAGAAAGGGGCAGAATATTGACACGAATAAAGGAGACCTTAATGAAAGGATTAATGATGACAATAACAATAAAAATCGCCTCATCCTCAATTTGTGTCTGCAGCTGGAAAAAGTTCTTTATGAGGCAACACCAGGCTTGCGACCCGCAGGGAGGGAGCTGGGACCGTGCAGGGAAGACCCGCACACCCATCGCTGGATGTTCTACACGGCTGGATGTTGGGGCCTGATTGAACTCGGTCATGCCCTCCGGTTCTCTCCTTCACGGGACAGGTGTAGACTCACCTCATTTACAAGGAGAGCCCTCCAACAGCCTTAATGACGATTCAGACATCCCTACCCCAACACCGATTTGTGAAATAACCACAAGGAGATCCAATGACCCTTTTTTCCCTTTGGCGACTACTTGAGTGACTTTAAGGAAAAAAATTAATAGTCAAGGACTTTCAAAATAATTTTTTGATACTCTCTGCTGTTGCCCAAGCCTGTGCTGCTTCTCTCTAGTGGGTCACCAAGGCAGCTCAAATGATGGACACAACCACTGCATTGTTCTGAATGTATTTCTTTGGCTGCTCATTGTCCTCTCTTTTAGGTCTCGGGATGTCAGGGACTGTATTAGTTTGCTAGGGCTGCCATGACAAAGCACCACACACTGGGTGGCTTCACCAACAGAAATACACTTGCTTACACTGCGGAGGCCGGGAGGCTGGGAGCAGGGCGTTGGCAGGCAGGGCTGCTCTTCCCGAGGCCTCCCTCCTTGGCTTGCAGGTGACCCTCTTCTCCATGTGTCTCCGTGTGGCCTTCCCTGTGTGTGTCTGTGTCCTAATCTCCCCTGCAAAAGGAGCAACAGAAAAGAATCACCAAAGAATGCACGCAAAGTCACTATAAGAAATCAGACAGACACGAGGAACAGAAGAATGTCCCTGCACAAATGATGAGAGCAGACGTAAAAGATATCCCCACAAACCATGTGAAACTACACCCTAATATTTCAAATGCACTCAAGAAATTTTTTAAATGACAGAAAGGACCACATCATAATAAATTAGGAAAACTCAGAAATGAGGTCATTGGAGTAAAGAATGTTTTGAAAAGAGAGGTTAACATTCAGAAAAGAATTAGAAATAAAAGAAAAAATTATAAATAAAAACTAAACTAGAATGAAAACAAGAATGACAAATATAACAGTTTATATTGGATTAGGGTGAATCCTAATCATCCCAGTTTAACTTAATTACCTCTTTAAATACTCAATCTCCAAATACAGTCATATTCTGAGATGATGAGGCTTAGAAATTGAACATACAAATTTTGGGGAGAACATGATTTAGCCCATAACAGGGACCCAAAAGCAAATGCTGGCAGCACATTTCTTGTTCACCTGGAGTGAATCGTCGCCCTAATATGCCCCCCTTTCCTTGCCCCATGGGGTGGCAGCGGTAAGAGCCCAGGTAAAGAGTGGAATTGGCCCAGATTTAAATAGACCGCTATCATGTGTACCTTGCTCTGTTCTCTGAATTAGGATTCTGTTTAAGATAAACTTAATGCAGAGACCACAGTTCAGATTATAAATAAACTTTCATAAGCATTTAAACCTACACAATTAATTATGAATATCTTATACAGCTATATCTGTAAGTAAACTCCACAGCACTGGGTCTCATTTACCACCAATCCCTCTGCACACAGCAAGTTGGCAACAGTCACTGGCCTGAAGTGGCTCGAGCTGGCTCTCTTTGCTCCTTGTGTCTTTGTTGTCTGCAGATTTGGCCCTGACGTCTGGGCGGGCAGTTCCTCAGAGCCGAGGGAGGCCCACGCACCTGCCGACCCCTCTGCGGACCCCTCTGAGCCTCCTTCTCTGCTCATCGCAGGGCCTTGCAAGCCCTCACTCAGAAGATTTACAAGCTGCCTCTCTCCCTCTCTTTCCTTCTTCTCTTCCTCTGTCTCCTTCCTATGCTTCCTTCTCCTTGCCCTCCCCCATCTCTCTCGGTTACGGTGGACACGACTATGTATTTTCCCTGCGGACATCTTCTCACTGGGAAAGGAAGAATGGTCTCTGTCATGGGCTGATGTGTGTCCTGCCAAATTCATATCTGGAGGCCTAAGCCCCTTGCCTCAGAATGGGACCATATTTGGAGATAGGGTCTTTGGAGGGTGATTAAGTTAAAATGAGTTACCGTGGTCCCTAATCCAATCTGACTGGTGTCCATATAGGAAAAAGCGAATTGGCCACAGTAAGAGATACTAGGCGTGTACGTGCACAGAGCAAAGGCTGTGTAAAGGCACAGTGGGAGGCGGCCGTCTGCAAGCCAAGGAGAGAGGCCTCAAAACAAACCGAACCTGCTGACACTTTGATCTTGGACTTCTGGCCTGCAGAACTGTGAGTTGAAGTTCTGTTGTCTAAGCCACCCAGTCTGTGGTGTTTTATGACGCAGTCTGAGCTGACTAATCCAGCCTTCTAGAAGAGCCGTGGGGAAAAGGACTCCAACTCGATTTCCTTTCTTCTGCCATGCCTTGTCGTCCCCTCCAAATCAAACACTCTTTCTGTTTTATCCTAGAAACAGGAAGCATCCAGTGTCCTCACTACCAAGCGTTCTAGCTGCAGACATGCGGCAGAGACTGAGAAAGTTGCATGTCTAAAGCCAAGGGCCACAGGAACTAGCCAGGGACCTTTGCTGAGGTGGCATGGACACCACCTTGGCTATCCACTCTCGTGGGCTTCATTCTGCTTCTAAAAATACCTTCATATTTATTACTCATTGTGGCCTCACCTCGGCAGAAAAAGAGGAAACTTTCAAAGAAATTAAATTTTATTATAAATGAGGAAATGAAGGTTTGAGGAAGTCAAATTGTTGGTCTGAGGCCATAAAACTCGCTATTATTGGAGTTTGCATCAGTGAATGTGGTGGGCTTTGGTGTCGTTCACCAGACAGTCCCGGCATCACCCCCTGGGCAGGTTGCAGGGTTGTCCTTGTCCGAGCTTTTGAGGTAAGGCCCGTATGACTTGCGTTAGCCAGTGAAACGTGAGGGGAAGTGACAGGTGTCACTCAGGGCAGAAGCTTCTAGGATCAGTGTGTGACTCGCAGGATCCTCTCTCCAGCCTCCTGCAGCCAGAGCCCCGAGAGCCTGAGAGGGGCAGAGCGCCCTGCCGCCGCCCAGGGGCATGGGGCCTGAGTGAGAAATTAGCTTGTACGAAGCCACTGAGATGCAAGAGTTGTCACGCGTATACTACCATATCCTGACTAATGCTTTCAGCTGCAGGAGAAAGAAAGTCCATCAGAAAGTGGCTTAACAATAAGGGCATGTACTATCTCCTGTGACGAAACATCTGAAAATGGAGTAGTTCTAAGTTTGGACAAATCTGAGACTCACTGATGTCCCCAAGGACCTGGGTGTTTTCACACCTGCCATCCTCAGCACTTCATTTCCTCCCTTCAGGGGGCCAAAAGAGTGTCAGCAGCTCCAGCCTTCGTAGCCTCACACGGTAATATCCAGGGGTCAGGGAAAGAACTTCCCTTCCTTGTTGGTGTTCCTTGGTAAGAATGAGCGTAACCTTCCCAGAAGTCCCCTTGCCCCAGTTGAGTTTCCTTCCA
This sequence comes from Avahi laniger, assembly GCA_963575035.1. Taxonomy (NCBI): domain Eukaryota; kingdom Metazoa; phylum Chordata; class Mammalia; order Primates; family Indriidae; genus Avahi; species Avahi laniger. The sequence continues at coordinate 11,513 of CAUYSK010074284.1, read as the reverse complement.
GCCTCCTTGGCCAGGCCTGTGTCACATGCCTACTGACCTTTCCAGAGGAACAAAAGCAACACTGATTTGCTAGACTTATTGAGCCCTTTCCCAGGGGAGATGAGGGACCATCCTCTGTGAAGCACAAGGCCACCTAATTCCCCAGCAAGGAAGGAGAGGGGCACAGCTGTGATGTCCTCGACAGTGTTTGCTGTGATGGTGATTCAAGAACCCAAGTACCATATATCGAAATTCCCCTGCAAGAGTCAGAGGACGAAGGTGGTCCCTGACACTCTGTGAGTAGCACAGAAAGATTCAGAGCTTCCAGGGGAGGAGCTGTGACATGCTCCTGGGCGGATGGCTCAGCCCCGGGGAGAACGTTCAGAGCCATCTTCAGGCAGGGAGGCATTAATATTTTTCCCATGTGCAGATGTGAACGCTGAGACCGTCTGAGGTCATGATTGTCCGGTTCTCAGCCAGTTTGTGGTGCAAGAGAGCCAAGAACCAGGACTTTTGCTTCCCGGTACAATATCCGTTCCTTCCCCAGCTCCTGTTAGCACAACAGCACTTGCTGATTGATTCATTAAAGTCCTGTTCGCTGCTCCCACTTTGGGAAATAAACTGACAGCTGAAATTATAACTAGATTTAAGACAAGGATGACAGACCCAGATTGGAACGTATTAAGGGAAACTTAATACATTCACAGGAGGAACATGCAGAATTTGACATGAGGAAAAACATCTCCGTCCTTCCATTAACCATTTCTCTGGGACCTCCAGCAGAGACGGAAGTTTGGCCTGGGTGAGCCAAGAACCCCCTGCATGCAAGGACATAAGCCAGGGAGTTTCTGATCTCAGAATAACTTTCCCCGAAACATTAAATTTTTTTGAGGAGAGGGAAATATGCCTTCTTATGGGAGTAACTGTATTTGTGTGTATTGTGTGTATGTGTGTTTGTGAGCACGTGCATGGTACATATGTGTGCATGCGTGCATGAATATATACATGTATACGTGTGTGTTTGCGTGTGTATGAGCCCATTTCCTTCATAGGAGGAAGGGTGCATATGACTTTAATAGTTATAGTTCTAATACTGCAAACTCCACCCCGTATAAGGCGAGGGTTTCCCCTCCCTCACCCTCGGAATTCCCCAAACACCCTTGATTTGTGGGATGCGCCCCTGACTTTGTTTCCACGAATCAGACCAGCACAGAAAGACTCCTGGGAGGACAGCTGCTCTGTGCTTCCCCAAAATCCCATCGGTTATCCCTCAGGTACCCCTGGACTTCCCAGCTGGCTGCAGGAGGCCAGGCCTTACTTCCTCCCGACAGCGGTGGGGAAACGGGAAAACAGCTCCTCTGTGGTCAGGAGGTTGAGGATTGCTCAGGACAGGACCTGGGGTTACGGCTTCAAGTGGTTCCATGCCCTGGGGGGCAGGCTGACTCGCTCAGTCCCCACTGAAACAGTTCTCTTTTGGATTGAGTTGGAGCATCGCCATTTTGCGGTGGCTGTGAGCCATGCGGTTTGTCCAGGGCCACCCCAGGGTCTTTAGGTCAGTGCCCTGCTGGGGCCTGGCCGTCTGGCACTGTGGCTGAGGCAAGCACAAGCGTTCATCCTTCCTCCGTTTCTCAAGCCACACGATTACTGAGCACCTATCACGTGCAGGGCATTGAGACACAGGAGACGCAGCTGAGAGCAGAGGACAGTCCCTGCCCTCCAGGACACTCTAGCTGGGGAGACAGTCAATAAGTAATAAACAAGCAGCCAAGATCAGGGCAGGCTGGGGTAGGTGCTGAGCCTGAAACACACAGGGCACGGTGAGGAACCGGGATGCTGTAGCCCTGGGCAGGGAGGGCAGAGGATATCTCTCCAAGAGAAAGACACTTGAGTAGAGGCCTCGAGGTTGAGAATAAGACGGCCACGCCACAGGCTGGGAGAGCACCCTAGGGAGAGAGAAGAACAACAGGGAGGAGGAGTGTGCCTGGAATTAGGGAAGACGAGGATGAGGAGACGGTGCGAGCCTGCTGCAAGTGGGGCCAGATCTGGGGAGGACTGGGAGGTCCTGCTGAGGAGTCTGGATTGTATTTTCAAAGCAGTGAAAACCTGTGGAAGGTGTGGAGCTGGGGATCCACAGCACATGGCTGACATTGCAAAAGGCCCTCTGGTAGCCGCGTGGCCACCATATTGAGCTCCATCTTCCCAACCCGATTTGTGCTTGTCCCAGAGTGTCAGCCAGTGACTTGTTCTACCTGTCTCGGCACATTCAGACGGCCGGGTAACTGCCGCCTGCCACTGCCCTTTGTGTGTGTGCAGGGGGTGGTAGGAGAACCCCCATCCCTCCCGGGAATGGCTGCAGATTCTGGAGCCGGTGCAGGCAGGAGGAAAGAGGATCGGCGAGGAAGGCACTTGTCCCAGTCCTGCTGCCAGAACTGTGTGGCTGCAGGGTCCCACTGCGATGCCACCCAATGTCAGTCGCTTCAGTTGCAAAATGGACATGCTGGCAGACCAGTCATTCCTGAACACCAAAGCCTGAGACCTCTGAAGTTTCTGGACCTGGGACCCATAGTGAAAGCGGGTATTATAACGCCCGTTGCACTGATGGAAACACCAAGACCCTGAGTACTCCAGGGAGCAGTTTGGAATCAGACTGTCCGTCTCCTTAGCTGATGACACTCCAGACGCTCCAGATCCTGGGCCCCCTCATCCCTCTCTCGGAGGGTTGGTGCCTAAATACTCCTGAGACAGAATGACAAAGGCTCCTTTGGGTCTCACAGTAGCAATTTTGAAGGGTGTATCATTTAAGATGATTTCAGCCACAAGTAAAAAACTCCCCAACTAATAGTAGCTTAAAGTATTACGACATTATGACCTCAATAACAATAACTCAGCAGGAAGAGTTGTTAATTCAGCAGCTCAGTGAAAGGGCAGCTCTGGGTCTGTTTCTCTGTGCGTCTTTTCACTTCTTCCTCATGATCACAAGATGGCTGCTGAAGCTCCAAGAATAGCATACTTTCATTAATTCATTCAACAAATATTTAATAAGTGCCACTGTGTGTCAAGCACTTTTCTAGGTGCTGGAGACACATTAATGAATTAAACTGACAAAAATCCTTGCCCTCAGGAGCTTCTATTCTGGCAGAGGTGGGAGACAATGAACCAAATAAATAAGAAAACTACATAGCATGTTAGTGGTATGTGCTATGACAAACAACACAAAAGGGAAAATGAGGAGAAGAAGGATAAAGATTTTTTTTAAGTGTGGCAAGGAAAGGTCTCTCTAAGAAGCTGACATCTGAGCAAAGACCTAAAGGATGTGAAAGCAGAACCAGTGAAGATCAGGAGGAACAGTATCCAAGGCAGAAGGAACAGCAAGGGCAAAGGCCCTGAGGCAGGAAGGCGCTCAGCATGTTCTAGGGAAGCAAGGGGACCAGGAAGGCTGGAGAAGTGTGATGGAGGAAGAGTGTAGGAGGAGGTGAGGTTAGAGAGGCAAAGGGGGCCACGGGTCCTGAAAGGACATGACAGCATGTCAAAGCACCAGGGAAAAGTTGTCTTCTCCTAAAGCAACCTTGTTTAACAGAGAGGAAAGTATCTCCCAGCAGTCCCGCCCACCCCAAAACTTTTCCTTGTATTTCACTGGCCAGAACTAGGTCACATGGCAACCCCTAACCAATCACTGGCATGATTCATTCCCAGGAGCTGGGTGTACCTCCTGCAACCATGTGGCTCAACATTGGGGTTCCATCAGCAAGAGCAAAGATAGAGTGACTGCTGGATACACAACCAAGAATATCAGCCACATAGAAATCTCTCATTTAAACAGTTTGCTCCTTGATGTCAGCGGCGGAGCCTGACTCCAGGCACCTGGCTCCTCCAAAAAGCTATTAACCCATGGGCAGGGCAGGGGGAAGGAGTGAGTGGGGTCTGTCTGGACTTTGGGGGCTTCTCTGAGAGGGAGCTTTCAAGGTCCCTCTCCTTCTGCTTCTGTCTCTGATCTGGTCCACAAAAATAAATCTCTCCAATTAAAAAAAAAAAAACCCATGACTTTTAACTATGGAAATATCCATGCATATTAAAAGCAGAGAGAATGGTGTTCTAACCCCTGTGTAGCTGTCTCCCACAATATCCTCAGCATCAGTAACACGTGGACCCAAAGAGGCCTGTTTTGTTCTATCTATAGCACCACCCTCCCCCCACCTAGTATCTGTTCCACTGAAAAGCACTAACGGGGCCACGAATCCCTTTGCAGGTCCGCTGTGTTCTGAAGACCCAGCTGGGGGAGAGCTGTGAAAGTCACCCGGCCCCACCCAAAGCTTTTCTAGGTACCATGCTTCCTGCATGTCACTTGCTACAGCCAGCTGAAGGACATAAAGCTTCTCCTGAATCATCCTTGCATCAGCTCCGAAGCTACGGACGTTCACAAAATCATCTATAATTGGAGCGTTTGGCCCATTAGGAATTTGGATGGGCCGGAGCATAAGTCCTCAGCACTGCTCAGAAAAAGTAAACATGAGCAATGTGAGATTTGACTTCTGCGCACTTAATTTAAACTCCACTCTGAATATAAATGAGCTGCTTTAGTTCCCATCCACTCAGCCCGTCCCGAGCCCTGTGCTGAATGATAAACGCTGGGCTGCTTCTGGGGAGGGATAAATGATGACAGGCAAAGCGAACTGCTTCCTTCGGCCCGAGTGCAGTGCCTGGACAGACGAAGGACACTGCTCTTTCTGAAGAACGGCTACTTGGCCACGTTCAGAAGACCTTCCTCTGGGCGGAAGGGTCTGCTCATTGCAGTGGAAAGCTAGTGCGCCTGAAGGTTTTGAGGACCTACCTGGCAGTGCCTCTACATGGAAGGGAAAACCAACCAGGGAGCCCCCACAGAAGTTTCTGGGGAGCAACAGCGTTATAAGCTTCGTCTGGCAGGATTAGGCTCTTGGTTCAAGGGCTGTAATTAGAACAGGTGGGAGGCTACAGAGTAAAGTATTCTGGCTCCCGGCGGCCGGGGGCTGGGGGTTTCTTGAATACCAGAGGTTCTGGCTAAGCTGATGGAACAGCAGGAAGAGGGGAGTGAATGGAATTGAGGAAGGCTCTCCCTCTTAACTGCTGGGTGAATATAGAGGTCACAGTTGGGTCTGTCCAAGGGGGGCCTCAGAGGACTATGCCTATCCCAACTGCTTCTGAGCAAAAACTGTCTCCAGGGGCAACAGGACAGAAGTACCATGTTCCTGAGTGAAGATGGAGGTAGCACCTGTGAGGAATTTAGACCTGGCTGGTAAGAGCCCAGACCTTTCCCCTGCCGGACTCGCTGGGTCCCTGAGAGTTCCATATCAGAGCTTCTCCTCTGGGCGCAGACTGAACAGACCCTCATGAAATGCAGACGTGTAACCTGGATGGATAGGCCCTGGTTCGGTTGTTCATTCAGTAGAAATTACGGCCTCCAGTTCTAGGTCGGACACTATGCTTGGTGATGGTGGTACGAAGCTGAAAAACAGTGGACATTTCTCTCAAGTGTCAAAATATAATTTTCAAAATGTTAAAAACGTGAATTTCATTACCGATATAGGATGAATATGTGTCAAAGATTTTGTTCAAAATATAAATTAAAGAATGAGAGCCCAGTAAGATGATAAAACTGGTTCCGAGAGTACTTGGGGTCTTAGAATGATATAGTCCATCTGGAAAGGTATTTTTAGAGAGACGAGAGAAAGGAAAAAAGAAAGGAAGGAAGGAAGGAAGGAAAGAGGGAAAAAAGGGACGGAAGGAAGGAAGTAAAGAGGGAAGGAAGGAAGGAAAGAAAGTGATTGTTAGGCTAGGTCAAAACTTGTTAGTATCCTACAGGGCAATAAAAGTATGATTTTTTTTTTCTTTTGCCAGACAAAAGTCTGCAGTGATTTCCCAGTGGCTAAGCTCTAGTCAAATAGCATACAGCACAGTCAAGCCCAAGTACATTCTCCCTGGGAATTAATAACCTGTTAGTGGGTTTGTTAATGCCTTGGTAAAATATTGAAGAACATGCTGTACTTTCTATTTTCAAGATTTTAATAATTTTTTCTTAACACAAGAAATGTAGAATAACATGCCAATCAACCCTCCAGATGAGGACCTGGGTCAATGGGAAGAGACCAAGGAGAAAGTCTGGGTCTAGGAGCCAGGAAACCCAAGCACGGGCCCTGTCACCCAAGCGCTGTTCCATTTCACAAGTCGAATTGCCTCCCAAGCCATAGAGTCTTTCTCTGTTCAATGGGAATGTTGAACTGGGTAGGCTGTGGGGCCCTCTGTGGCCCTGATATTTTCTGAATCACAGTAGACTGTGAAGCAAGGCTACTAGGCAAGTCCCCTGTGTAGAGTGGCAGAACAAAGGGGAAGTGCCATGGTAGGCCTTTGGCTAACCCATGGGAAGCGGGAAGGGGAGGAAGCGGTGTACATGAGCAGCGAATGCAAAGACAGAGCACTGCCGCCAAACGGAAGGATTCCCCCTCCAAGCTCTACCCTCCTCCCAGCCCCTGCTCCCCATCAGTGTCTGGGATGCTGCGAAGAGACAGAATAAGCTAAGTTGTGCAGCAGTAACAAATTGATACTGAAATCTCAATGGTTTAACCCAACCAAAGTTTATTTCTTGTTCGTGGAATTCTAGTGGGCAGCTGTCCTCTATGTGATGATTGAGAAATTCATACCTTTTCTATCCTGTGTATTGACTATTTTTACATGTGCCTCCTGAGTCACTGTAGCAGAACAAGAGAGAGCACAGAGCACCCGCACCTGTTTTTAACTGCATGTAATTGTACTCATGGGCCATTGGCGAGAACTAGGCACATGGCGCCAACTAAATCAAGGGGGCTGAGAAGTAAGTCCTCCATGGGCCTAGGAAGAAGAGAAGAAGCAGATATTTGAGCCCTGACCCAGAAAGGATCTGGCTCCTAAAAAGACTGAGGGCTTTTTGAAGACCTTCATCCACAGTCTCTGATTCTAGAACATCTGCTGGAATCAGGAAAAGTGCAGCCAGAGACCTGGACGCTCTGTCCAGCTGATACACAACATCTCAGGGTCTCCAGAGGGGCCATGTTTACAAGATTAGCGTTGCGTTTGAGGTAGAGCAGCTGGGACTTCCCCTAGTTCCTGGTGCCACTGGCAGCCTAGCCTTTGCTCAGGGCACCAAACAGAGCATGTGAGAGGTGGGATCAGTGGCTCTGTGGAAATGGCATGCCCAGGTGTGCAGGACATAGGAGGATGCGTTTGCTGCTGCATGTGCCTGGGCATGGAAACCAAAGCATTCTCAGGACAGGGAAGAATGTGCATCCTGAGTGGAAATAGGTTTAAAAGCTACAGTAAGCTCTGTCACCACGTTCCGTGGTCTGACATCATGGCGGGATTTGGAGCATGAAGCCAGCTATGCCACTAAATTCCCATGTGACCTTGGTAAGTTATATCACCTCTCTCAACCTCAGCTTTTTCATCTGTAAAAGAGGGATAAAGCCAGTTATTTGGCAGGGTTTTGTGAGGAATTTGCATCATTCTCTTGGTGACGTGCCCGGCTGGTTTCTCTCATCAGCCTGGGAAGTGCCAAGGATCATAGCCGTGCACCGCATGCCAGCCTGGGCTGTCCGTGGGCAGAGTCAAAGTCATCTCCCCACCTAAGGGAGGTGCCTACATTTTGAGATTCCCAAACAATGGGAAGCTATTGTTATTCTCATCATTGTTCCAATCATCTTATTTTTATCTGAGGGAAGAGCCAGGAACATTTGTTCAGCACTCAACAAATCCCGTCTGGTGATGTTTGTCACCTCTGCATGGCTGCCTGCTTCCCTCGCTGGACTGGGAACTCCCTGAACCCCAGGGCCATGGCTGACGCACTCCCAGGAGACTCACGGGAGATGATGAATTGGCGACCGTTGAGAGAGGGCTGAGGCATTTAGGGAGACCAAAGGTCGAGGAGTCTCAACTATCCCTTCTGGGAACTTAAGGAGACATTCTGTTTTTAGATTATCTAGAAATAGTGACTAGTTACCAAACCCAGGAAGGGGTCCAGCCTAAGTCCCGTCACTTGTTGCCCAAAGAGCCAATTATTGCGACAACGAAGATTGCGAAGGAAGAACGTAATTTTAATGTGAAAGACATCTGTCAGGAGAATGAGAGAAATAGTCTCAAATCCAAGGGGCTTTTATCTCGGGCTGGGGAAGGCAGGTCAGGTTGTGTAGGGTTTGAAGTCATCTTCAGGTGGTCTGACTGAAGAATCAGCTGTTGGTGAGGACGGTGAGTCCCGTGGAAAGACTGGCTAAGTCTCGTTGTTAGGCTTGACTGGTGAAGCCTGGGGGAACAAAAAATGACTTAGGGAGGGGTCGTTTTGCAAGGCCGGTTACAACTGTGCGATTTATCATCCAAATGGGATCACTTTTAAGAGTAAAGGGGCTGCTATTAGTAATCACACTGGAACAACAGGCAGAACAACAGGCATAACCACAGGCATATGGCAGGACTGTCCTTTTTACCAAGCATGTGAGGTCGACTTCTTCAGCCATCTGTCAGCTCCCATCCAGCTCATACTTACCATTTTCTTCAGCACCATTTGCTGAAGTCTGAGGAGGGGCTGGATAGCGGCCAGGCGGGTAGGACTCTGCAAGGGTCTTCACTAAGAACTTCACAGGCGCAATCAGGATGCCCTCAGTTGCTGCACTTGCTGGGGAAAGCACATTCCTTGCCTTTGCAGTGTCCCTTGTCTGATGGGGAGACGATTGCCTTGACCATGGTGAGTGCCTGGTCTAATGGGGCAGCATGGACCCTTCCCTTGGGGAGCTCACATCCTGCTCTGAGCCTGCCTGGACCCTCTCAGATCCTCAGTCCCTTAAGCCCTTCCCCAGGGATAACCACTGGAATCAGTGTCTTGTGTCTCTTGTGTGAGCAGGCAATGCAAATGCGAGCTTTCCCATTTAGACACCTCCTCTGTCTTTTTTTGGATTGCAGCTATAGGGCAATCAGTGGCTCATCCTGAGTACCACACTGCTGTCCACTGAGATGTCCCACGAAGTGCCAGAATCTTCTGTCATTGACCTCAGAGATCGCCGAGGCCTTCGGAATTAAGATCGTGCCCTCTGTGGCCTTTTGCCCTAAGCCCAAGCATCTCCCAGTGCCCAGGTCTGGTGCCTGGTGCTTCCATAATTCCTCGGGGCCCCAGAAACCTGAGTGCTTTCTGCACATCACACTGGGATCTGGGGTCTGAGGACTGCCCTCTGGTCCACCTGCCCCTCACATGTGGCCCCCTTTCACTCCCTAGCCAGGTGAGCATGACATTAAGCTTATCATCTCTCTTTGAGTGTCCTGTAAAAGCAGCACAAGAGCCCCTAGATGGCCTCGCTTCCCACGTCCTATCTTGGTGCAGCCTGAACCGGAAGCCAGAACCCGCCCCTCGGGATGCTCACTCTGCTCAGCGTGGCCGCCTGCCCAGAGCATTCACTGGCGGCTGGCAGCTCTTCTGGCTTTAGGAGGGGACACCCCTGAGTCAGTCCTTTTATGTCATTTTGTTGTCTGTTATTCTGTGTCCTGAACTCTAAAAGTTGGTTTTTGAAATATGAAAATCCAGCTTTGGGAGTTCTGAGACTCATTCCTTTTCTATTTCCGGAAATGATGAACTTTCAAGGTTTCATCCTGAACCTTATACCGTCCAGAAATCATAAAAACTGACGTTTCTGCTCTAGGCTGTGTCAGCCTCCCCCTCCCTGAGGCGATGAGGACACTCCAGCAAGCCTGAGCCTCTGACCAAGGCCGACCAGCCCAGGGGAGGGGAGGAAAAAAGGGAAAAGAAAAAAAAAAGAGAGAAACTTAGCAGGAAGGGCAATACATTGAGTGATACTTCAAAAACATCACAGTGATAAAATTAATGGTTTATAATTTATTTAACTGGCTTCTTGTTAAGGGACTTTCAGGTTATTTCTCGTCTTTCCTTACAAATCCTGCTTTCATGAATATTCTTGACCACAGGTATAAGAATACGTGTAAACTAAACGCTTAGAAGTGGAATCGCTGAGTCAAAAGATAGCTATTTTAGCAGATACGGCCAAATCGCTCTTCAAAGGAGCTACAACAATTACATCCCCATCAATTTTGCACAAGAATACCTATTCTCTTTATACTTTTGCCACCAATATTTTGTCGAACTTTGAGTTTTCCAATCCGCAGGTTAAAAAATGGAATTGTGACTTGCATTATCATTTGTTTGTAACCCATTTTCCACCCTATAAACTTCCTGTTCGTGTGCTTTGTCCATTCTCCTACTAGTACTTTTTGTTTATTTGTAGACTCTTTACATGTTAAGAAAATTAGCCCTTTGTGAAATACGTATTAAATATGTTTTGTCTGATACTTTTTTCTTTATTATTAACTTTTTATTTCAGCATATTATGGGGGTACAGATGATTAGGTTACGTATGATGCCCTTGCCCCCCCTCCCCTCCAAGTCTGAGCTTAAAGCGTGTCCATCCCTGGGATGGTGTGCATCGCACTCTTTGTGTATGCATATACCCATCTCCTCATCCCCCCTCCCCCCTCCTCCCACCCGACATCCAATAGATGTTATTCTTACATGTGCGCTTATGTGTTGATCAGTTAATACCAATTTGATGGTGAGTACATGTGGTGCTTGTCTTTCCACTCTTGGGATATTTCACTTAGTAGAATGCATTCCAGCTCTATCCAAGAATATACAAGGGGTGCCATATCGCCATTGTTTCTTAAAGCTGAATAGTACTCCATGGTATACATATACCACATTTTATTAATCCACTCATGTATTGATGGACACCTGAATTGTTTCCACATCTTTGCAATTGTGAATTGGGCTGCTATAAACATTTGGGTACAGGTGTCTTTCTTATGGAGTGTCATTTGTTCTTTTGGGTAGATGCCCAGTAATGGAATTGCTGGATCGAATGGTACTTCTACTTGTATCTCCTTAAGGTATCTACAAATTGCTTTCCACAGGGGTTGCACTAGTTTGCAATCCCACCAGCAGTGTACGAGTGTTCCTATCTCTCCGCATCCACGCCAAATGTAAACAGGTGGAAAACCATACCATGCTTGTGGGTCGGCAGAATCAACATTGTTAAAATGTCTATACTACCCAAAGTGATCTACATATTCAATGCAATCCCTATTTAAATACCAACATCATTCTTCACAGATGTAGAAAAATTAATTTTACGCTTCGTATGGAACAAGAGAAGACCCCGTATAGCAAAAACAATTCTAGGCAATAAAAACAAAATGGGAGGCATCAATTTACCAGACTTCAAACTCTATTATAAAGCTGTAATAATCAAATCAGCTTGGTACTGGCACAAAAACAGAGCCATTGACCAGTGGAATAGAACTGAGAACCCAGATATAAAACCATCCTCATATAGCCATCTAATCTTTGACAAAGCAGACAAAAACATACACTGGGGAAAAGAATTCTTATTTAATAAATGGTGCTGGGAAAACTGGATAGCCACATGTAGAAGACTGAATCAGGATCCACACCTTTCACCTCTCACAAAAATCAACTC
>CAUYSK010074283.1:0-15204 GCA_963575035.1 Avahi laniger | reverse complement strand
GGGACGGTGAAAAAGTTTCGTGACCAGAGATGTGGTAGTCGCGTAACAGCGGGAATACACGATCTGCCAGTGAATTGTGCGCTCTGTGATGGTTAATTGCACGATATGTGAATTTCACCTAATTTTTAAAAAATCAACTTCAGTTTCCTAAGCCCATATCAGGGCTCAGGCAGGCTCCTGGGAGGCCAGACTGGACACCAGCCCCCACCCAAAGCCTGTTGGGCCACTCGGAGTGGCACCCCAGGCTCAGTGGCCATCATTCCCTCAGGTCGGTGATGTGGGAGTCTTGTGATGAGGACACAAGGTCTCATGGAGGTCACCAAGTCAGGAAAGCTGGGATTTGAACACAGGAGGACGCTGTTATATCATCCCTGCCTCTGCAGGGCACTCACCCAGCCCTGCTGTTGGGTGTGAGTCACTGGGTCCTGTGGGGACCTGGCCACCAGCCAGGTGGGGCGGTCCGCAGAGGCTTTTGTAACACAGCCCTTCAGAGACTGGTAGTGCCAAAGGGCAAAGATCTCATTCCCCCATCTGCAGCTTCTGCGTAGTCACTTGTAAGGAGCATGGGGACAGCGGTGAGAGTGGAATCCACGGTCCTGGTCTGGGTGGCCTGTCTGCTCCTGGCGTTCCCTGCCACAGCCACTGGTAACGCACAACTGCTGGGCCTGCAAGGGCAGGAGCTCCTGGGGCTTCGGGAGGCCTCTGCGTGGAGGGGGCAAGAGTGACATGGGGACAGGGAGGAGTTCGCAGCCTGCTCCGGAAAGGGGTCCAGTTTGGAAGAAACGAGTTGTGTATCGTTTCTGGGCAGGGGACCCGCCCTCACTGTCCTGTGTGATCCCCAGGGCAGCCCTGCCAGGGGACATGATTGTCGTTATGGTTTAAGTGACTGGAGATTCGTTTTAATCAGGTATGGTAGGGCAAGCAGATTGCAAATGACTGTGATGAAGGAAGACGTTTCCTCACAGTTCTCTAGGAACAAGAGGCACCAGGCCCCACAGGGCCACACTGGGAAGCACGGGGTGTGTCAGGAGGAAGAGGGAGGAGGGGAGAACGTGGGCAGGAGCCTTTACCACTGTTTGCACGGGAAGGAAGAGGCAAAGTAGGCTAAGCAGGCTTAGGATTGGCAGTGGGCACTGGGGTACAGGGGCTGTTCCTAGTTGCCTGGTACCTGGCCCTGGGGTGACAAGGGCTGGTGGATAGTGGCCAGGAGTTTGAGAGCCCCACACAGGAAGTGGTTGAGGATATGGCTGTGGATTGGTTTGCATTTGAAAGACTTGCTCCTCAGAGAGTTGTGTCCGTCTCTAGAAATTGGCCAGCCCTGGCAGGGGCAATGTCCGTCTTAGTCTATTTGTGTTGTCATCGAGGAATACCTGAGCCTGGTTTATTTGGTTCAGGGTTCTGCAGGCTGCACAAGAAACATGGCACCAGCATCTGCTTCCAGCGAGGGCCTCAGGGTGCTTCTGCTCACGGCAGAAGGGGAAAGGCAGCCGCGTGGAGAGGGTGGAGGAGGTGCCGGGCTTTTTCCATTTTCCACCAAGTAGTTCTCCAGGGAACCAAGAGTGAGAACTCAATCCCAGGAGAAAGGCACCAAGCCACATGCCCCCATGACCCAAACGCCTCTAACACAGGGGGTAAGGTTTCAACGTGAGACTTGGAGGGACCAAACAAACCATATCTAAACCAGAGCACCCCCCACGGTCAGCAAAGCCCCAGGTGGCAAAGCTTTAGAATACAGGAAATAAGGATGTGGTTATTATACCTTATTTGGCAGAGGCGTAACCAGAGGTGCAAATGAGAAAGTGGCTGGCCCAAGGCTCAAGGCTCCAGGGCAGGTCTCGTCTGGCCTGGGGGGAACATGGTGATGCCCAGATAGGCAGGGAGGAGGAGGTCGGGGAACCATAGGGCCAGGCCTGCTGGGAAGGTTACCTACACTGCTGTGTGCAAAGTCCTTGGAACAGAGCCTGGCAGAACAGCGCTCAGAGGGCAAATGTGTCCTTCACTCTGAGTGTCCTTCTGTCACCCCATCCCCACATGGAGGCTGCAGACTCACCCACGGTCCCTCTGTCCTGCCCTCAGGGCCCGAACTCGCCCAACCTGAAGTACACACCACCCTGGGCCTCGTGCGAGGCCGGCAGGTGGGCGTGAAGGGCACAGACAGCCTTGTGAGTGTCTTCTTGGGCATCCCATTTGCCCAGGCACCCCTGGGGCCTGACCGGTTTTCAGCTCCACGCCCAGCACAGCCCTGGGAGGGTGTGCGGGATGCCAGCACCGAGCCCCCCATGTGAGTAGCGCCAGTGGAGGTGGGCAAGTGGGCAGGTGGGCAGGGGTCCACTGCTGGGGCGTGTGGGGCTGACCAGCTGGTCCTTGGGCCCATCCTTGGTACAGGTGCCTGCAGGATGTGGACAGAATGGACAACAGCAGATTGATGCTCAATGGAAAGCATCGGCTCTTCCCTATTTCAGAGGACTGCCTGGTCCTCAACATCTACAGCCCAGCTGGGGCCATGGCAGGGGACAAGAGGCCGGTGGGCAGCCCAGAGGGCCCTGTCCTCCCATCCAGCTCCACCTGCCTGCCTGCCCCTTTCCCAACCCTGTTCCCAGACCATCCCAGAGGTCCCAAGAATGCCCTGGGCTGGTAGGTGGGCATGTGGGCTCCCAGGAGCTGGGGGTCACTGCCCCAGGGTCCTCTCTGCAGGTCATGGTATGGATCCATGGAGGCTCTCTGATCGTTGGTGCCGCCACTTCCTACGATGGATCAGCCCTGGCAGCCTATGGGGACGTGGTCGTGGTCACAGTCCAGTACCGCCTGGGGGTGTTCGGCTTCTTCAGGTGAGATGCAGGCTGGGTGAGAGCACCAATTGCACTGACGGGCCGCTCACGAGAGGATCCGGGGACCTAGGCTGGAGGGCCAGAGGCTGCATGGAGATGGAGTGTCCCCCACACTGCTTTCTGGGGCAGAGAAGGTGCTCCCTGAGCCTCCACCCTGGGGGAGCAGCCCAGCGAAACCTAGAATCGTGCAGCAAATTTGGTCCCTTGGGCCGAGGGCACTGGTTCCTTGGCTGCAGCCAGGATCCCAGCTGGGGTTGAGGGCAAAGAGTTGTCCACTCTCACAGCCACCTGGGAGCCAGCCCTGGCTGCCCTCACCCAGCCTGCCCACGCCACGTGCTAGGTGGATGCCAACCGTAGCTCACAGCCAGGCCTGACTTTGGGAGCAGAGGAGGGCTGAGCACCCGGGTGGCTGATTCGAAGCAAAGCTGCAAAGACCGAGGAACATCTGTCATGGAAGCCAGCCTGTGCTAACCACTGCCTCACCTGTGCCCCCCAGCACTGGGGACGAACATGCACCTGGCAACCAGGGCTTCCTAGATGTGGTGGCTGCTCTGCAATGGCTACAGGGGAACATCAGCCCCTTTGGGGGTGACCCCAACTGTGTCACCGTCTTTGGCCAATCTGTCGGTGGCGCCATCACCTCTGCCCTGGTAATAGTCACCATAAGGGGCTAGCAGTGATGGCTGGGAGGGCTCCTGTGGCCCCAGACCTCCCAGCTCCTCTGCCCTCCTCTGACAGCGATCTGCTCTCTCCACCGCACCCAGGTCCTGGCCCCGATGGCTGCGGGGCTGTTCCACAGAGTCATCGCACAGAGCGGGGTCATCACCGTCCCTAGTTTAATGGATCCTGACCCAGGACACCTGGCTCGGGTCTGCATTTCCTTCACCTCTTACTCCATGTGCACCTCCCCTCCCCAACCCTGTGCTGGCCCTGGGGTCTCAGAGCGGGAGTGTGCTGCTAGGACACCCCCTGCTGGCAGAGAGCCCCGCCTCCAGGATGAAGGCAGCTGAGAGGAAACAGCCGCTGCATTCCAGAGGGTGGGCAGTCAGGGATGGCTTCCTGAAGGAGACCACCCCTGTGCGCATCACCCTTGGTCCCTTACCTAGGGTGGGGTCTTCAGGAGCACCCCTCTCTGCTCCAGGCACCATGGTGCTGGGGGCCCTCCAGTCCCGGCCACCCTGCTGCCTGAGACATCTCCACTGAGGCTCTGGAGCCCGCTAGAGCCCATTGTAACAAGGCCTTGTGGAGAGTTGCTCGTGGAAGCCACAGAATGGGAGCTGCATCTGCAAAGGCTGCAGGTGTGAGACACAGTGACAGGTCCTGGAAACAGCAAGCTGTCAGGTAGGGACCTCAGGAGGCTGGGGTGGAGCAGGAAGCGAAGGCGCCGGAGAAGCGGGGGCATCGCCTGGGAATCTGGACCTTCTCCAGGTGCAGGAGGACGCGGGGTAGTGACGGGCTGGGCTTCTTGGAGCGGAAGATGGATTGGAGGGAACCATCCTGGAGGTTGAGGCCATGGAGATGGCCAGGGCAGAGTCCAGGGAGAGAGGACAGTGACAGGCAGGGGCAGTGCTAGGAGTGGGGGACAGGTGGGCATAAGCGGGACTCGGGAGGCTCTGTCAGTGCCCCCTCTGGCCCCGGAGCACTGCCGAGGTGGAGGAACGGTGTGGGCGTCTTCAGCCCAGGGCAGGAGATGGTTCAGGAACCTCGGCCTGGGCACGTTGCCTCTTGTCTGGACAACAGCATCCCTGACCCATCCCCCAACTGTGGCCGGGAGAGATTTTCTGGATCACAAACTTTAGGTCCTTCTGCGTCTCTCCTGTGTCCCATGAAAAACACAGCTCAGGCATTCCTCCTTAAACACGTATTCACGGGGCTCCTGCCGACGGCCACGGGCCTGCGGCCTCACCTCCCTCCCTCTCCCTGCCCCGCTCCAGCCTCCGCACCCCACCCTTCCCTGCCAAACTGGGGCCCTGCCTGAAGCCTTCCCTCTCCACATTCCCCCCATTTCCTTATTTACTCAGCAAACTTTGGGAACATAGTTAATTAGATGAGGACGCTGATGTCAAAAGGGCAAAAAGCTGATCTAGCACCCCTTGTATTATCCCGGTTGGAGCTGGGGCCCATTCTCCTAAGTGGAGTATCACAAGAATGGAAAAACAAGCAACACGTGCGCTCACCAGCAAATTGGTATCAACTGATCGACACTTACGTGCACATATGGTAGTAACATTCACCGGGTGGGAGGGGGAGGAGGGGATGGGTATATTCACACCTAATGGGTGCGGTGCGCACTGTCTGGGGGATGGACACGCTCGTAGCTCTCACTGGGGCGGGGGGCAAAGGCAATATATGTAACCTAAATATTTGTACCCCCGTAATATTCTGAAATAATAATAAACAAAGGGCAAAGGGTACACAGCCCCTCATTCCCAGATAATGACATTATAGTGTAACAGAGGACACACACACACACACACACACACACACACACACACACACGGTCCCCGGGGACCACCCACGCTGGTGGGCAGAGCAGGCTTTTCAGGGGTTGTGGCAAGTCTCTGGCCAGTCTCGGGCCTGATCTGTGACATCACGCCCAGCTGTGCCGCAGATGCACCCCCTCTCTGTGGGAGACAGAGGGCTGCAAGGTGGGGGTCAGTGGCTGAGAGGGAGGCATGACACTTGTGTCTGTCCCCAGCGCATCGCGGACTCCTTCGCCTGCAGCTCCCACTCCTCAGCTGAGATACTGCGGTGCCTTCGGCAGAAGGAAGGACACGAACTGATCCTTAGCAAGTCGGTATGCCCACCTCCTTGGCCACGGTGCCAGGCAATGGCACAGAGGGGGTTCTGGGCCCGGGACCCAACTAGGCCTGGGCACAGGAAAGGGGGCCACCCTCAGCCCCAAGGGCAGGCCCTGTCTTCTAGGGAAGATACCTGCTTGGAAGCGTCAGCTGCCCGACTCCTGATTCCCCCTGGGCCCCTCACCCTGGCAGTCGCCATCCGCCTGCTTTCCCTCAAGGCTCAGCCACTCAGGCCCACAGCTAGGTGGCCCCTGGGTCCCATTCTTTGAGGCTGGGTCCTGACTTGACAGCCTCCTGCCTTGCTTCCTCTTGCAGAAAACACGTATTACTTCTTTCACTGTTGATGGCACCTTTCTTCCCAAAAACCCCAAGGAGATCCTCAGTGAGAAGCGAGTGCACTCTGTGCCTGTCCTCCTGGGTGTCAACAACCACGAGGTTAGCTTGCTTCTCCCTAAGGTGAGTGTCCTCCAGCACCTGTGCCCATCAAGGCCCTGCCCTAGCCAGTCTTCTTTCACCCCAACATCATCACCACAGCCCTGCGAGCTGAGCATTCCTGTGATTCCTATTTGGTAGGTGAGATAGCTGAGGCCCTGAAAGGTTGAAGGGACTTGCTAAGGTCACCCAGCTACATTTTCAGAAAGCCACGTTTCCATTTGGGGACCAAGCTTTTGCACCAAGTGGCTGATCCACAGCATATTCCTGCCTTGGTGTCTGGTTTATACATCAGGCTCTGTGAGACTGGTTAATGTGACTCTGTCCCTGAGAGACTGACTACCTAAGACTCTCAGGTCTCAGACATCAAGCCACTGGTGACTTCATGGGCCAAGTACCCTCCATTCCCTTCCAGGTGCACAGAACGCTCATAAGCGTGTCAACATCATGCTTCCACCCTGAGCATCTTGTTATTTCATTCTCACTCTTCTACCCATCTTCATAGCAATTGCTTTGAATGGCTGCAAAACCTTCCACAAAGGGAGGGTCCCATCATAATGTTCCTTTGTTTTGGCATCTGGGCAGCTTCTCGTTTTTACCACTTGAAGCCATTAGTGCAGTGAACATCTTCATGTCCACAGCTTTTGTCCTCTGACTTATTCCTTTGGAATCGATCCCCAGGAGGGGCACTTGCTTGCTACGCGAGAGGCTGGTGCAATCTTGACACTCAAGGACACGCTTGTGGAAGTGGCCAGGCCAATGCCCAGACTCTGGCAGGCAGCCCTGCCCCCACACTGTCAGCTTACAGTTATATGTGTCGAAACGAGGGAGAACCAACCTGGCTGGCTCCTAAGACCTGGGGAAACCTGCCTGGAGTGAAAGGCCGGGCTGGGACTTGGAGCCAAGGATGTTTCTCGGGAATTGGCTCAGAGGGCTGCTCACCTGTCACTGGTGCAGGTATTCCCGCCCGCACGAGCGCAGGTGTAATCTGGCAGCTAGCTGTGCATTTGCTACAGGTGATGCGCGCCTGTGATTGCAGGGAGGCTGAGGTGGGAGGATCCCTTGAGCCTAGGAATTTGCCACTGCACTCCAGCCTGGGTGACAGAGTGAGACCCTGTCTCTAAAAAACAAAATTACACAAAACAAAAAAGTTCTTGGTGAAAGTTTTAGCCATGGCTGCAGAATAATTCCTACCCCTCCTTTTGGAAACCTCTCCACTTCTTACATATTGCTGTCAACACAGCACTTTCTGACATTGCTACGCCAATTTAAATTGCCACCAGCAGCCTGAGTCTACAGTTTTACTGCAACCTTATCAGCATTTGCTGACCGTAATTTTTAAAAATATCAGCTTTATTGAGACATGATTTACATACCACAAAAATCACCCTTGTAAAGCGTACAACTCAGAGGTTCTTAGTTTACGTACAAAGTCGTGCAACCATCACCGCCATCTTATTGCAGAACATTTGCATCACCCTAAAAAGGAGGCTCCTACCCAGTCTCCCTCCCTCAGACCCTGGCAACCACTAATCTATTTTCCATCAACTTTATGGACTTTCCTATTCTGCTCAATTCATAGAAACGGACCATACGCATGTGACTTTTTGCGTCTGCCTTTTTTCACAGAACATGGTGTTTTCACGGTTCATCCGTATTGTAGCAAGTATCAGTACTTCACGCCTCTTGGTGGCTGAATATACTACTAGTTTTGCTTATCCATTCAATAGCTCGTAGACATTTGGGCTGTTTCCACCTTTTTTGCTATTAATGGATGATCCTGGATGAATATTCACGTGCAAGTTGTTTTGAAAACACGTGCTTTCATTTCTATTGGTTGCAGACGCAAAAGGGGAATTACAGGGTCACGTCCTAATGCTATGTTTAATTCGAGGAGCTGCCAACGGCTTTCCAAATGGGCTGCACGCACCGTTTTGCATTCCTACCAGCGGTGCGTGAGGTTCCAATTTCTCCACATCCTGCCAGTCCTCCTTATTCTTTCTTGTTTTGATGCTAGCCATGTAAGTGGTTGGGAAGCGGTATCTTGTTTTGATTTGCATTTCTTTAATGGCTAAAGATGTTGAGCATCTTTTCATGTGCTTACTGGCCGTATTTTATCTTCTTTGGAGAAATGTCTATTCAAATCCTTGGTCATTTTTATATTCGATTATTTGTCTTTTTCTTGTTGAGTTGTAAGGGTTCTTTATTTATTCTGGATACCAGTCCCTTATCAGGTATCTGATTTGCAAATATTTGTTCCATTCCGTGGTTGGCTTTTCATTTTTTTTTTTTTGGAAGAGACTGGGTCTTACTTCACTACTCAGGTATTGCCCAGGCTAGATTCAATTTGAAGGTTATCTCGATTTGAGTTTGTGGACTTGTGAGTTTGGCCACATTTGCTCTGTAATGAGTTTATGGGCACAGGGCTGTGAACACTGTCCTGCCTAGGGCAGTGCACTGTCCTGCCAGCTGCACTGAGAGGGCCTCGGTATCCCCACAGGCCTTCGGTTTCTTGGATAGGATGGAGCAGATGAGCCTGGAGGACATGATGGACACCTTGAGGCCCTTCTTGAGCAGTGCGGTAAGACAAGAGACAGGAGGGAGGCGGCCAGTGAACATCCCACCCAACACAGACTGTGCTCTCACTCCTGACACCCACAGCTGGCCACCTTCCACCGGGCCCCTTGGTCCAACTGGTGAACTATAGTTCTACCCAGGACTCCCTTGGACATGAGTCAATGTAGTTCTCAAAGGAAAATTATCATCATCGTCACCATCATTGTCACAGCACAGAGTGCCTGTTAACGAGCACATACTCTGTGCCAGGGACTGTGCTGTGCTGAGCAGTAGGAGAGGCATTCATTTCCTTCCATCCTCGTTGCAACTCTGTGAAGTAGGAAATTTCATGATCCCTGTGTTACAGATTAGGAAACTGACGCTCAAAGTCTCACAGCAGGTAAGGGGCAGAGGCAGAGTTTGAGCCAGCTCTGTCTGATCCCAGAACCTCAGCCGTCAAATGTGAAGCCTGAAGGACCTGGTGTCAAATCCCAGCCCTGCCCACTTGCCCAGGCATCCTTACCCCTCTGAGCCCATTTCTTCACCAAGAAATGGGAGCGATGCTTCCTATCCACCCGAGCTGTTGTGAGAAGGGGACTGGATGGTGCATTTGAAGAGTCTGCCTGGGAGCTGGTACCCAGTAGGTGCTCAATGTTTGTGCCTTTCCCTTCTTTGGAAGCCCCAGAGGCCTCCGCATTCACACGACCTCATCACTGGTCTCTGCAGCTGTGGGGGCGCCCCCACCATTTGTTCTCTTACTTATTTCCCAGTGAACACCTGCTTCCATGCCAGACCCTTTGCTGGGGACATCACATATGCTGCCAGGCAAGGACTGATTTCAGAGAGATGCAGCCAACTGTCTGAGGTCATGCAGCCAGGCAGCGGTCCCAGAGCTGGGATTTGACTCCAAACCTGAGCTTATCCCACTCAGACACCATCTAGAACTCCCGGGAAGACAGAGAGGCAGCTGGCTGCCTGAGACATGAGCCTGGGACATGAGAGAAGCCATGCTGGAGGGTGTGCAGCTTCTTGGGAGGGTCTGCCACAGCTGTGGGGCCTGAGCATGCCTGAGCCTGTCCTCCTGCCCCAGGATATACCCCTTGAGATGATGGCCACCGTCGCAGATGAATACCTAGACAGCAACTCAGACACACAAGCCCAACTCCATGCCTTCCTCGAGTTGTTGAGCGACATAATCTTTACCTTCCCTGTCTTAAATGTCTCAAGAAGCCTCCGAGGTAAGCCTATCCCTGGATGCTTTCCCACTTCGGCCCAGGAGCTGGGTCGTCACAGGTGACATGGCTGTGATAGAGTCAGTTTCCCCTGATTCCTTGTACCCCACACCCCGCTGCCTCCCTCAACCCTGCCTTCTCTGGGATGCAATGTCACAGCAACGAGAAGTGTCTCTGGCGGGACACTTTGTATGGGAGAAAAGTGAGTCTCAGAGAGGTACAGTGACTTGCCAAAGGTCACCCAGCAGAGCCCATCACCAATTCTCAGGAATTCATTCAATGGACCAGTGACTTCCTCCTCTTTCAGCGCTCCCCCTGGGATAAGTATTGCTTCCTCCAAGCCTGGTGGCTAATTCTCGACACAGCCCTGGAACAACTTCAATTTCTAAACTTTGTGACCTCAGGCAAGATACCTAACCTCTGTGCCTCGGTTTCCTCATTTGTGAAATGGAGATAATAACAGAATCTAATCCATGAGGTTATGAGAATGAGATAAATGATGGCACAAGGCACACAGAATGGCACTCGACACCTAGCAAGTGCTCAGAAAATACCTGCTGCTAATCATTTTGTCATCATCATCATCGCTGGTATTGGTGTCATGAGCTGCCAAAGGCAGGACCTAATTGGGCTGTGGGTGCCTAACTCTGATCCTGCCCTCTCTCTGCAGATTCGGGGAACCCCATCTTTTTCTATGAGTTCCAGCATCGACCTAGTTCTTTTGCGAAGATCAGACCAGACTGGGTGAAGGCCGACCATGGGGCTGAGATTGCTTTTGTATTCGGGGGACCCTTCCTCATGGACGAGAGTTCCCTCCTGGGTGAGGACAGACAGATAGACAGACAGACATCCAATCCCTTGGCTGCCAGACTGCAAGGGGCCAGGGCAGGGCTTGCAGGAGCAGAAGTCTGGCCAGCACCAGGGATCCTGGGTCCCCTCCAGGCCCCACATGACTGACCCTGATTCTGGTCTGTTCCTTTCACCAGCCTTTCCAGAGGCCACAGAGGATGAGAAGCAGCTGAGCCTCACCATGATGGCCCAGTGGACCCACTTTGCCCGGACAGGGTGAGTGAGTGAGCAGGCTTACCTGGCTTTGAGCCTGGGACACTCAGATCCGCCCCTTGGGGACAGCACAGGAGGCCTTGGTCCTCACTCATTCCTCCCACCCAGGGACCCCAATGGCAAGGGGCTGCCTCCTTGGCCCCAGTTTGACCAGTCGGAACAATACCTGGAGATCAACCGGGTGCCACGGGCCAGGCAGAAGCTAAGGGAGGCCCGAATGAGGTTCTGGACAGAGACACTCCCCAGCAAGATCCAGCAGTGGTATGAGAAGCAGAAGAGGGGGAAGGCCCCGGAGGAGCTCTGAGGCAGGGCCTGGGCCTTCCTGCTGGAGCCAACTCAAAGAGTGGCAAAGTCCCAGCAGGGGAACCTCCCTCCCCCACCCCTCAGCCCTCACTGAGAGAGACTTTAACCTAAACCAGGCTCACGTGGGCCTGTGTCCTTGTAATCATCAACCACTGCATGACTGGCATTTTGCTGTTGTGAAATATCACCGGGCTGCTTTCTGTCTCTGGGCCATTGTACGAGCTCCTCCTTCTCCCTGAAGTACGTTTCCGACTTGCTTCTTGGCAAGTTCTAGTTCATTCTTCGTGCTCCCCAGAGCACCCCCTCCCCGAAGAAGCCATTCCTGCCTTCTCTGGTCTGTGTGGCCCTGAGTCTGTGCCAATTAGAGCACAGTCCACCCTAGGCCAGCACTGGGTCTGTGTCTCTCTCACCCTCAGAGGAGCTCTCTGAAAGTGGGGACCAGCCTGGCCCCACTCTGTCACCCACACCAGAATCCGGCAGGCCTTGGAGTCAGGGGATGTTTGGTGAGTGCATAAAACACAAAGTATGTCAGTAGTGATGCTGGACTTGAACCCAGAGCCTTCAGGCGCCAAAGCCAAGCTCAGTCTCCCACAGACATAGTCTGTCCTGGCCAGAAGGGTGGACTCCAAAGGCAGGGACCTGGAGTGGAAGAAGTTCTGGGGCCCGGGGATGCAGCCAAGAACAGATCTTAGCTCCTGACTAGGACCTCAGACTAGAGCTGGGAGAGGTCCCCTGCTGCCTGCTGCCTAGTCCTGGCCCCTGCACAAGACAGCAGAATCCAGCAGGGCCACATTCACTGGACATGCCTTTCACCATTTAGAGCCCTGACCCTTAGGACCTGGGACACAAGCTCCCAGCCCTGGCGTCAGGCTCCTCCCTCCCTTCCCTAGCTGAGGGAGGCAACTTCTTGGGAAACTCAGCACAATCCCAGAACACTCGCCAGGACACAGGAGTACAGGTTGGGATAGAGTGTCTGGACTAGTGCATCACTCAGGCTGTTGTCACACAGAAAAGAAGAGACCTCTCCACTCAGGCTGAAGAGGTGGAATGCAGCCAGAGGTCTGCAGAGTGGGAATACGCATTTGTTTTTTTGAGGATCAAGGCCCCGTTCCTTTCAAACACCTGCATTCTGATGCACATTCCAGGGTCTTTGCTGCCTCCACTATCCCATCCTAGCAGCTCCAGTCCTACACATCCCCTTCCTCAGTCAGACTGACTTCCCGACTGCCAATGGGTACATGAAGACCATTTGCAACTGGCACCAGTTCCGTCCTGGGAAGTCCATTTTGGGCAGGAAGAAGAATCACAAAGCCAGAGGGACTCTGAGTCATGTCATCCCCCTGCTAGAAAGCCCAGTGACTCCATCAGCTTTAGGACAAGTTCAAGTTCTTCACATGCCATCGAAGGCTTCCTGTTGTCATCCCCTTCCCTGCACTAGGAAGTCTGTCCCCACACACGGGTCGAGAACCTGACGAGAAAACAGGCCCTAATAATACACTGTGTGCCTGGGGACAGAACGGGCTGTTAGGACACAGAGACTAGACCAGCCCAGACTTGGGGGACAGGGAAGGAGGGACATCTAAGCTAGGCCTGAGGGACAAGCAGAGGTTCCTAAGATGTACAGGCCAGAGCTGAAGGGAGAAGCTCCAGACACAGACAGGAGTAGCCCTGCAGGGCAGGGACGGGTGGGCCCTGGGAGCCCCCTCCTGCGAGCAGTGAGGAGGTGGACACCATGGGGTGCCGCAGGATCAGGCGTGCACACCTGGACCCTCTGCAGGGACGAGGTCCTAGCAGATCCTCCCAGCAGATGTGGAGAAGACGGGTACACACCCAACCCCAAACTTAGTTACTCACGCCCTGTCTCACAGGGCTCCTAGCCGGTTCCACTTTTACTGGATGTGTGTCTCTGAGCAAGTTATTTATTCCTTGTTCCTCAGTTTTCCCATCTGTAAGAGGGGAGTAAGGATTGTGACTCCCTTCCCAGGTCTGCCGTGAGCACTGAAAGATCATTAGCCGCAAAGTGCCTAGAATAGTGTCTGACACGCGGCAAATGCTCCACAAGTGCTCCCAGGGGTAGCTATGGGCGCAGACTCCAGCTGCAGTGTCTGAAAACAACATATGACTCTCCTGGCTACAATGCAAGAATGGAGGAGTTGGGAGATGTTAGGGAATATCACTGTGGCTTTGACACGGGCCTCTTCCACCTTAAAATAATTTCTGGGCCTAAGGCTGCCTAGCAGGATTGGCGGACAGAGCCCTGGGAGGCTCTGAATGGCAGGCTAAGTGCCTGGAGGAGTCTGTGGCCCTCCCTGGGGACCTCAGGGAAGAGAGGACCCCAGGTCCTCCCCTGCTCTGCCTCAGCCCCTCCTCTTCGGTTTTAGACCTGCCCCCAACCCCCATTCTGAGCACCTTGACCAGGGCCCCAGGACACAAGGCGTGGCTGGCAGTGGGGGAGGGGCGGGGGCCAGGCCTCACCACTGACGCCTGCTGAGCTCGCCTCTGAACCCAAGCCCACTCACGCCCATCCTCTCCCGCAGGCCTATGCGCAGTCCTCTGGGGTCCCAAGTGGACCCCACTTTGCAGATAAGGAAACTGAGAGTCAGAGGGGAAGTGCCTTGTCTGAGGCCACACAGGGTGGGGACGAAGCCAGGACTCACACCCAAGTTCGTTGGCCTCCAAACTTCAAGTTCATCCACACCCAGAATGTGTCCTCCTGCCTGGAGGGGACTTTCCAGATGCTGGAGTTGGGGCCCAGGGGGCTGACTCAGGTCAGGGGACAAGGATTCTAAGTCACAAAAGAGGCTCAGAGGGAGGGTTTGCAAGGCGATCGCTTCAGGCTGAGGCTGCACAGCCCATGGTGAGATGACAGGGCCGGCCCCGCTCTCACTCGGATGCCTGTGTGAGCCCTTCTGTCCTTCAGGCCTGGACTGTGGCCCCCGGGATCGGTCATTGTGTACGTTTCCCCCAGCCGCACCGCAGGGCCTCAGCTCCCACTGATCAGGCCTGCAGATGTGGCGGAGCCTGCAGATGTGGGGGAGCTGCAGAGTGAAGGGCTGTGTCGAGCCTCCCTACCCAAGGAGGGTCAGCACCAGGCCCTGTGACAGCCCAGCACCATCTGAGGCCCCAAGGAAGAAATTTGCGCCAGGCCAAGCTCCCGCTGGATGGGGTAAGCAGTGTGGGGAGGCTGCGGGGCCCCCAGGCCTCCTAGGAGACCTGCAGCCCTCGGAGCAAACCCAGAGCCAGCACAGGGACTCAGAACCACAGGGTTGACAGGGTGGGCAGCCAGAGTCCCAGCACCCCTCCTGGTCCCACCTCCTGAGGGGACATCTGTGATGACAGAGCCGGAGCGAGTCCCAGGAGCGAGTGCCCAGCCTTTGCCAGGACCATGCCGTGGTCACCCCAAGGACAGGAAGCAATCTGACTCCCAGTGTGACTGGGAAAAGTCCTGGGCAGGCTCTCTCTGTTCCTCTACGACCCCCACACCATAACACGGCCAAGCTCCCGTCCAGCCTCCCGGACCCTCACCCACGCCTCAGTCTCCAGGACTCACATTAGTACGGGGCTTCATCAGGCCCCGTGTGGCTCGCTGGAGGCACACTGGGTCTTGGTGAGCTGGAGAGCAATGCTGAGAAGAGCCAGGCCAGAGTTCTGGACAGCACAGGGAAGCCTGAAGTCACCCGGACCTCTGAAGCCAGGATTAGGGCTGCCCCATGTTGGGGTTTCCTGAAAATACAGGCAGGAGGTAGAAATTTCTCAGTTATTCTCCCAGTTGGACCAGATGCCCAATGAGGGCAGGCTGGGTCTGAGTTTCTCACTCTGCACCCCTAACCCCCGGCCACCTCCAGGCTGTGTGGGCAGCCAGGGGAGTTGCTGGGAGCCAGGCTCTGGGCTGGGTCTCTCCAGGAGCTCAGACATACCCTCCCTCCCAGGGAGGACTTAGGGTCCCTGTCTATGTAATGAGACTGGGCAGGTTGGTCTCATGCAGGAGGC
>CAUYSK010074280.1:0-31878 GCA_963575035.1 Avahi laniger | reverse complement strand
TCTCCTCTAGCACCTCCAGAAGGCCGGGCGCGGTGGCTCACGCCTGTCATCCTAGCACTGTGGGAGGCTGAGGCAGGAGGATCGCTTGAGCCCAGGAGTCTGAGGTTGCTGTGAGCTAGGCTGACGCCACGGTACTCACTCCAGCCCGGGCAACAAAGCGAGATTCTGTCTCAAAAAAAAAAATGTCTGTTGAATAAAAAGCTAAGATTTATTATCAAACATCATCATCTCTGAGGAAAAAGATGATGTCTAGAAAGTTGTGGGAATTTTGATGCCTTACAAAGTTCAGGGAACAGTCTGGCAGGAACACATAGCAAACTCCCTCTCAGTTTAGGAGAGGCCGTCCTAAGAATAGGGCTGGCTCTTCAACGCACAAGAGGATAATTTAATTAAAGAAAAAAACCCCTATCACTGTGCTGAAGAAGATCAAATATCTTAAAAATAAATTCCCTCAAAGTTGTTCTTGGGGGCTGCCAGCTTTCTGATTTCCTTATTTTGTACGTGTGCACGTTGCAGGAAAGTTGCCCTCTAGAAGGCTCAGGAAAGGCTAAAATGTAGCTAACGGGTAAAGTCTGATTAGCCTACAGGGAACAATGTCTTTTTAATAAATAACACCTTCAGCTCTAGCAACATAAGCCAAGATGATAAGGGCAAATAGAATCTGAAGAAAGGCTGTTATTAAAAGAAAAAAAAATATATGACCAAACAGCAAAAAATCAGCCGAGAAACCTGCATAATCCACCCCCCCCATAGCATCTTTGTTAAAAGGAGGTATTTTGAAAAAAACAATGATGTAACTACTGGACTAATACTTTTAATGATTGCTTTCCTTTAATCTTAGGTAAGTGGACTAAAGTGGATAAAGGGCTCCATCTTGGACCACTTGGTCAGCTTTTTCTTCTGGGCTGAGCAGGGGCAAGCCAAGAGCAGGAAATTCAACACCGTTCACAAAGCTTTCTTGTCTTACTCTCAGAGAACTGTTCACATTATTCAAGAGGCTGCCTGTAAAAAGACACACAAAATACCAGTTACAAAATATCATATAGTACACATTTTGTAAGACTTTATAAGATTTAGTCATCTAAGGACAAGTTCTAGATTTCTTCCTTTTTGTCTTATGTATTGTCATTTTAAACATCATTCCACCTTTCCTCTTTCATATCACTTATTCTATGACTTATGTTCCTTTTCTACTTTTGGCTTCTTAATTGGAAAAAAGAAAGTCCCAGTCTCTGTCATGTTTTGGTCACAGACTCCCCTTTCTCTCCCGGTGGATGTTTTGGTCAGCTGCTTTCTGTATCTCCACGGACTGTCCTTGGAGCCTTTTTACACTCTATATAATGAGCTGTCATCGGTGCAATTTTACTCTTAGCTCTATTCTCCAAGTTAGTTGCAGTTTCCAGCAAGATGATTATGTTGAACAAAAGTAACTGTTTAAATAATGTTTGAAAGATCCACTGCATTGCATAAAATTATATAACCTGTAGATCATTTAAAAATAATATGCTAATTTTATTTTCCAAAACCCTCAACAAGACCACACCTCTCCGAAATAAGAGGATTAGCTATCTGGGCTCCAGACTGATGCCTGTGTTTACTCCTAGTTAATATGCAAAGGGACTTTCTAAAATTTCTTAGCTGCTCTGGAAAGCAGAGAGAGCTGCTGCTAAAGTATGTTATGTGCCTTCCCATGTTTCACAAGTAACAAAACAATTCACAGAAAACATACAGAAGAGCAGAATAGAGAAATCTGTTCCCAGGGGCTGATTATTTAGACTAGAACTCTCCAATATGCCATTTACTAATTCAGAAGCGAGAAAGTAAACAAACTATAAATGTTCCAGGGGAGTCAACTACACCCCCCAGTGATACTCCGTGTGAAAGTTTCTCAGGCCTAAGGCACCTGGTCTGTTTGCTTTTTGCCCCGCCTAGAGAGAGGTGTCACCAATAATAACAACGCTAATTATAATGGACAATAAATGATAATGTATGGGTGACCATGGACCAAGCAGCTCTGGGAGTCCTCATTAAAACAACAGCACCAACTACAACCTCTGGAGGCATGCTATTATAATTATTAGATGTTTACGTACCCTCATCAACGTGCAAAGTTTTTATTAGAAAGTCCCTCCTTTGAATTTTTAATTATGGAAAAATTCCAAGGCTCACAAAAGTAGAAAGAATAGTATGACGAAACCTCGTGTCCCCACGACCCAGCCTCAACGACTCTCAACTTTTTGCTCATCTTGTTTCATCTATCTCCTCCATTTTTCTCCTTTTGGGTTGGAAAATTTTAAAACAAACACCAAAACATGTAGCATTTATTGACTATTTCGGAACGCACCCCGAAAATGTCACAATAATTTCATCGGTCATTGCAAAATGGACCTGCAGGACAAATAAAGAAGGATCGTAGCCAACTCTCCTGTGGCGGAAGGGGTCACCACAAAGGTAGGTCATCTGGCTGTTGGCGCTTAGGAGGTGCGAAGCGAGCGAGGTAGCCCCCCCGGGGCAGGCGGCGGCCGGGAGGGAAGGCACAGACCCTAAGGGCAGGGAACCGGACGCCTGCACAGCCGCCAACTCAGGCATGCGCAGCGCAGACCCCAGAGTTGCTAAGGCCCCAAGGAAGACAGAGGGGCAGGAGACGGTGAAAGCCAATCAGAGGGCTCGAAGACTCATCAGTTAGCCAATCCAGATTCGAAAGTGAATCACGTCCTCCGCACTTTGCACACCCCACCCGTATCCAATCAAAGAGCCGGCTGCTTTGGGCGGACTTTTCAAAACAGCGAAAACAAAACAAATCGGGGACCTTTAAAAGGCGCAATGCGACCAGAAACGATCTCCTTCCGCCCCTCAACCCTCTCGCCCCCGCCACCCTCCTCCTCCGGATCAATCGCGGAATAAATCCGACGCCCAGATTGCGCCCTCCGCCCTGGAACCTGGCGGGAGGACAAGCTCGGCCAAGCCTAGGAGAGCCGAGGAGCCGAGACAGCGGCCTGGAGCGGGACTCTTTTTCGAATTCTGTAGAGGCAGTGGAAGATCCCTCCGCGGGGAGTCACGTGCCCCGCCCCCTTGGGGGCGTCGAGAACTCAAAACAAAAACAAGGGGTTTGCTCGGGCCTCCGCTGGGGCGCCGAGGCGGCGGCGGCGGCGGCGGCGGGGCTGTGAGGGGCAGGCCTCGAGGGGCCCGCGCGCGCCCCTGCGGACGGCGGCGCGGGGAGCGGGATGGAGCCGGGGCTGTGAGGCCGAAGCGGCGGTGGCAGGGAGGAAGGGTCGGATGCGGGTCCGGGGGCAGCGCTGAGGCGGCGGGTCCCCGACCTCGGAGACCGGCTCGGAAGCCCCCGCCGCGCCCAGTCCCTGCGGACCGCGAGGCCGCGGGCCGCTGGAGGCGCGTCTCCGGCACGGTGAGTGGGCCCAGCCGGGATCGCTCCGGGTCTCTTTGTTCGTGGTCGGGACTGCGGGGGGAGGTGGAACAGTGCCTCGGTGCTGCCCACCCCTCGCTCCCGGAGCTTGCCCTCAGCCCCGGCCTGTGGGAGTTGGCGCCCGGCGACGGAGAGATGCTGGTGGGCTGGAAGGAGGGGGCGACGAGGCTAAAGGCAGTTCTCCGCTTCGGTGCCCTCCTCCCGCGTTTTGTCTCGGGGCTTGCCGGGGTGGTGCTTCTTGGATTGACAGCCCCACGGCTCTGCAGAGTTGCGGAACCGGGGCATCCGCGGAGGGACGAGTGCTGTCCGGGCGCGGGGCGGGCTGGACTTCCGTCCCCCGACCCCGGCCGCGTGGGCCGCGCCACCCTGCCGCGCTCTCGCCCTAGGGTGTCTGCCACTCTGGGACGTCCGGAGCAGGCGCTGCCGCAGCGGACGGGGAAAGCTTGAGGCCTGGACTGGAGCGAGAGGGGCTTCTGGAACTGGGCCCCCGGGGCGGGGCGGGGCGGGGCTCCGGAGTCTCCTCCCTCTGGTTCTTTGTTCAGTCGCGAGACTTTCCCTCCCCTCCCCCCTATCGTGCAGCTCCGCACCCCCAGAACCCTCTGCAGTCGCTGCCCCCCCGGTGCAGTCCCCAGGGCACCAGTCCCTGCCGGGCGACTTCAGGTGTGGCGGACCGCGGGACCCCGACGCCCGCGGGCAGTTTCCTGTTTGTGAAACGGCTGGCCGGTCTGACCCAGCGCTGGGCGGCCGACGTGACCACGGCCCCTCCCCCTGCCACACCTCCCTGACCGTGGAGAGGATTGCCCTGGGCTTCTGGCGGACGTGACCGGTCCCCTCGCCCGCTCCTCGCCGGGGTGTGCTCGGGCGCGCTGGGGTGCCCCTCCCTAGAGGTATTGGCTCCAGTCTTTTCTGCCCTCCTTCCCCACCCCCGTCACCCTCACCGTTACATTCTGTGCGGTGTCTTTGCTGCAGATGAAGGATTTGGGGGCAGAGCTCCTGGCAGATCGGGAAGGGGTCCAGCTCCTTGGATTGTTGACCCTCTACCTGGAGCGAGAACAGAGATTCCAACCTCGAGAAAAAGGGCTGAGCTTGATCGAGGCTACCCCGGAGGTAAGATGGCAGAAAAGATAACTTGCTCAAGTAGCTGATAGGGCTTGGAGGAGATAACTTTTTTTTTAACCCCAATTGAATCATGACTAAAGACTGCAAAGTTTAAGACCAAAATTGGTGTTACTGGAGTATCAAGGTAAACGTTATTACAGGATCATGCTTTTGTTTCTTAGCAAGAATGCGAGTAGTGGTACTTACTGTAGAGAAGTGTTCAAATGTGGCATTCCCAGCCCGCAGCTTCTGGGTGGGAGACTCGTTGTGAATTGAGCAGTTCGTTTGTGGAAATTTCTCTCCTTATGGAATATTTATTTATAATAGGATCTTAAATGATTTTTAGAAAGGCTCTATCTTCATTCTAAGGGAATTGAATTATATTTGCTATAACCCTCTGGAATATGGCAACAGTTCACCTTATTGAATTGCTGAAGTGCTTTTATGATGCGTATTTTTTAAAAACAGCGATTTCCATGTGATAGAGTGTATACTTTAAGTATATACCTTAAGTAATTCTCCCCTATGTTCTGGAAGATTAAGGCAAAAAAATTACTTTATTCTTTGAATCTGTATGTTATTATCCATCTAGTTCTAAGAAAATTGTAAACTTTGGGTCTTGGTTTTGATTGCAGAATGACAACACTTTGTGTCCAAGATTGAGAAATGCCAAAGTAGAAGATTTAAGGAGTTTAACTAACTTTTTTGGATCTTGCACTGAAACTTTTGTCTTGGCTGTCAATATTTTGGACAGATTCTTGGCTCTTATGAAGGTATTCAATCGTTTTTTTATTAGTACATCTTCATTTTCCATGCCCAATGCTTAGCACACAGGGGTTCAATAAATATTTATTGAGTGCGTGTAATAATGCCCACTGTACATGTTTATGACAATCAGAATTGATTATTTGTAGTCTCTTGGTACTAGACTAAGAGACTACAGAATTAAGCATACTGCTGTATTTTAAGTTAGCTTTTGCTGTACCTCTTAAGTACTGTCTTTTTGAAGATGTGACAAAATGGAGACTACTGTTTTTTAGGTATTCACTCTGTGTAACAGTCCTCAAAATAAGGTTTTCGTATTTTCATCTCCCATCCTGTTTCTCTTGGAGCCTAGATGTTCTTAATGCAGAAACATGACAAATGAAGCGTAGCAGTGCATGAAAGGTGACCCACTATAAGTCTTTGCAAAGCAGGGAGCCACGGTCTTATTAACAGTCACCGACAACTG
The DNA here is from genome assembly GCA_963575035.1 of Avahi laniger. NCBI lineage: Eukaryota > Metazoa > Chordata > Mammalia > Primates > Indriidae > Avahi > Avahi laniger. The sequence continues at coordinate 26,128 of CAUYSK010074280.1, read as the reverse complement.
TTAGAAGAATGTGGTGGTTCTTCTGCCAATAGGATTGCTGTCAGCTGCTGGGTCAGTTTTCAGGGCACTGAAAAGAAAAGGGCAGCCATCTGTCTGTGGCAGATTTTACATGTGTCCCGCTCTGCTAGTGATGCGATATTTCTCTTGGGCAAAATTACACTGAAGTGTGGAATGACTCTTAAAGATTTTTATGTAAACAGATAAGTAGAAAATGTTATTTTTATATCCAGAGAAGCAGTATATTTTTTTGGTGTTGAAAGGCTTAATTTATTTTGGGGGTGATTTTATTATTATGAATTTCATAAGTCTGAAATGTAAAGTGTAACTCAATGTTGGAAATCTAGCTTTTGACACTGCATGGAAGTTTTTTTTTTTTTTTACCTGCATTTAAATTTAAATTAAGTGATATAAAAGTTCAAAAAGCCTCTTTTATTTTAAAGGGAGGTTAAGAAAGTCTAAAATGTGAATATGAGTGTAAGTGTCAGTGAAGGGCAATTACATATAAGGGAAGCCGCTTGATTGTGTTTTGTCTCAACAGTAGGAACATCATTACAATAATCTTTTAATTGTCTTTGCTAAATCAAAGTGACAATTGTTGAAAGAAGCCTTTTGTTCTTCGTTTTTTAGGTGAAACCTAAACATTTATCTTGCATTGGAGTCTGTTGTTTTTTGCTGGCTGCTAGAATAGTTGAAGAAGAATGCAATATTCCATCCACTCATGATGTAATCCGGATTAGTCAATGTAAATGTACTGCTTCTGACATAAAACGGATGGAAAAAATAATTTCAGAAAAATTGCACTATGAATTGGAAGCTACTACTGCCTTAAACTTTTTGCACTTATTCCGTACTATTGTACTTTGTCATACTTCAGAAAGGTCAGTGGGATTAAAAATAAAAGTTTTGTACTTTGAGCATTGCCATAGCTAACAGTAAAGAATTAGAATGAGAGTGAAATTTATAATTTTACCCCCTTCAAATGTGCACCTTGGACTTCTAGTGGCAAGTCCTTAAAATCATTTAAGGCCAGGCATGGTGGCTCATGCCCATAGTCCTAGCACTTTGGGAGGCCAAGGCAGGGGGATCGCCTGAGGCCAGGAGTTTGAGACCAGCCTGGGCAACATAGTAAGACCCTGTTTTACAAAGAATAAAAAAAAAAATCATTTAAATCTTTGGAAGTTTAATAAATCTATATTCTTTCTTTGCATTGTGTAGGAAAGAAATACTGAACCTTGATAAACTAGAAGCTCAGCTGAAAGCTTGCAACTGCCGACTTGTCTTTTCAAAAGCAAAAGTAAGTCAATTTCTTGTTTACATATGTCTTACGGTTTCTATTTTGAATTTTAAAAAACCTTTTTTTTTCTTGTAGCCATCTGTATTAGCTTTGTGCCTTCTCAATTTGGAAGTAGAAACTTTGAAATCCGTTGAATTGTTGGAGATTCTCTTGCTAGTTAAAAAACATTCCAAGGTAAATATCTTCAGTTCTTATTCTTTAAAGCAAGTTTCTTTCCTAATGTTTTATTTTTTCTGTGGTGACTTAAGCACACTCATTTTTTCTTGTATCTCAAGTGTTAAAGTTCTCAGTATGCAGCTTTGACCCAGATGGTATTAATTTGGAGGGGAACTTGGTCACTTAGCCCAGCTTCTTGCTGCATGTAGATGTCCCTTCTGTAGTATTCATACCATATGGTAATACAGCTGTGTACATTGCCACACATGCCTCGTTCTAAAACTCATACTGAGCAGTAGACTTTAGTATGCACTAATGGGATAGGATGGCATTCATTGCACCTGTAGGGCTGAATTATCATCCCATTAGTAGCTTCACCACATAACGTCAGCAATGTTGATGTTTTAAACCACAGTGTCTCTTTTTAAACCCCTTAGACAAACCAGCCCAGTAAGTCTTTGCAGTCATAAAGAGGTGTAAAACAAACAAAAGTTTAAAGTCTTAAGCTAATAGTCTCATGGAAATATGGAGATTAGCATGAGGTGGTGTGTTCTGTCATTTGTTATTGTGTCTCAGTGCCAGGTAATAATGAATACAGGGAGTCTTTGGGGTTTTGTTAGCAAAGAAGCAGGGCCGGTCAGAAGCACTGTGACGGGGAGCCTGGCTGGGTAAATGGATCTTTGACAGTGAAGGTTCGGCCAGCAAATGCTTACGGCCAAGAAATTGGTGCACTAGACGGGTTTGGGAAGTCATTTTATTTTTAAAAATTTTTTATATTTTTGTTAATGAGTTATGTATTTTTTAAATTTTATTTTTCAAATTTCAAAATATTAAATGGATAGAGATGTTTTTGTTACATAGATACTTTGTATAATGCTTAAGTCAGGGCTTTTGGTGTGCCTGTCACCAGAATAGTGTTTATTGTACCCAAGAAGTCATTTTAGACTAGGCTTACAGATAGAATGTCTGGGTGATGGTCACAAGCAGGAGAAAGGCTATCAAACTGAATCAGTAGTTTTGGAAGCTAAGCATGGAAATGAGGCAGGGAGTCATGAATGACCAAAATTTGAGCCTAATGGTGGAGAGAATATTGGCATCGTTGGCAAGAAATTTGGGAGACGTTAATTTGTCATGAAAGTATGATTTTAGGTGCTTGTAACCCAGGTAGGTAGGTGTCTAGCAGGTATTTGGCTGTCCGGAATGAAAATTCAGAAGATAAACCATAGTTGGAGATTGAGATTTGGAATTTCTCATGAAGAAGCAGTAGTTGAAACCGTAAGAAATTTGTGGAATCCTTTGAGTAGGGTGTCATTTGAAGCTCTGGGGCTTTCAGCATTGGCCTTGCCCCCACTGGGAGCCAAGTGAAGGAAGGTACATCCTGACAATTAAGAGCAGCGTCAGATTGGAAAGAGGTTTTAAGAAGAAGATGGTCAAGAGTATTGGATTTTGATGAGAGGTTCAATGTAGTGAAAATTGAAGGAGGTCCCTGGGTACCTCGGAGGTGGTGTCAGCAGAGCAGTGAGAAGGGAGTGACGGAAGTCAGAGTAGCAGGGGGTTAAGGTGCAGCCGTATCGGGTGGAGATGGAGGCCAGGGTGATACGCAGACAAAGCCTCTTCTTGTGGTGAAAGTACGTGTGTGTAACATAGATAACTTTATAGCTTCTTTTTTTACCATGATTTTATTAGTTTTCATCTGAACTTTTTTTTTTTTTTTTTTTGAGACAAAGTCTCACTGTGTTGCCCGGGCTAGAGTGCTGTGGCATCATCCTAGCTCACAGCAACCTCAAACTCCTGGGCCCAAGCGATCCTCCTGCCTCAGCCTCCCGAGTAGCTGGGACTACAGGCATGCGCCACCATGCCCGGCTAATTTTTTCTATATATTTTTAGTTGTCCAATTAATTTCTTTCTAATTTTTAGTAAAGATGGGGTCTCGCGCTTGCTCAGGCTGGTCTCGAACTCCGGAGCTCAAACAATCCACCCGCCTCGGCCTCCCAGAGTGCTAGGATTACAGGCATGAGCCGTGGCGCCGGCTGGCCACAGGGTTTGATGGGAATTCCTGCACCTCTGTCCAGCACCGCTGCTGAAGTCTGAAAACACTGCTGCAAGCGTTTCTGCTCACTTGGTTTTGGAAAACGTTGACAAAACTCCACACTCCACAGTTTGCCGTGTGTGTGTTTGTTTTTATAAAGCAAACACAGAGTGGTTTTTTGAGCACACATAGGTCTTACAAACAGGCAAACCAAAGTGACTCTGGACAGATGAAATAGTTTATTTTGGTTTTTTGTTTCAGTTACCAGACTGCTCTTATTTTTTCTTTATAGAGGCATTTTGTATCTTTGCTCTAATTGGCTTGATTTATCATTTTACTTCTAAAGGACAACTTTCTATCCCAACTCTTCGGAAGCAACTCTATTTTCCTTACTACCCCTCCTAACCTTTTAATCCTAGAACAAAAGTTTGTGCAATAGCAAGTTCTACAACAAGCACTTTATCCAGGCCTACAATGGTAGTCAATGAAGACACACAAGAAGTAAAAGTCCAAGTCCAAAGCCGGTCCTTAAAGACTTTACTATGGAGAGGGGCAGGGGAGGTGACGAGGTGGTGACGATCATGCAACACAGCTGAAGAACAACATAAGTGGAAGGAAAGAACGGGGTCACCAGCTTCCAAATTAGACAGAATTCACTGGGTAGGAAAGAAAAATACCTGGTATGTGATTCAAATAAAAATGAAAAAAAATCAAATAACCCTTTAAGATACTTCATGCAACAAATATTCTGTGGCAACTACAAAATAAAGCCACCCTGCTAATTAGTACTGGGAATTCAATAATGAGCAGAAACAAATGTGGTTTCTGCCCTCAGGAAACACACTTCAGTGAGGTAACCAGACAACCAGATAATCAGGCAAATACAGAATACCTACATGCTGCAAAGTGCACTCGATGCTGTAGGAGGGAATGATACAGGTAGAAACCCTCTAACGGGCAGTGCTCGGGTGTGCTCGGGTTCCTGTCAGCCTGGCCAGCACTTGCTCGAACTCCTCTGCAGTCTGAGGCTCTTCCTGCCTCATCCTTCCTGCCCCCCTTCCACGCTGTCAGACCTGCATGACGCTCTGAGTCTGCTTATTCCTGCTCCCTCTCCTCTTTATCTTTCACAAGCGTTTTTCCCCCATAAACTCTTGCACATTTGATTTTATCTCGGTGTCTGTTCCAGGAGGACCAAAACGAGCACAGTGATGCCTTTCATTGAGCTTGAGAACCCTGGAAGAGGCTCAGGTTTTGGAGGGTTCCAATTCTGCACATGTTGGGTGTGGTGTCAGGTGGACAAGGAAACTCCGTATCTACTTTCCCACCTATAAGATACGCTTATGCTCTGGCACTGAGCTACCAACCATATCCTCCAAGCTAGGGTGAGCTAGGGCCTGACCTTGTTTTTAAAATGCTTGTTCCACAGATAATCTCCAATCCTCAGTTTAGAACCCAATATTAGAACTGTTTCCCTCTGGAAAAATACAACCTACCAATAGAAAAAATATTCTTTCAATTCCTTGAGGAGGACTCAAAAGTCAAAAAATCAAAAGAGAGTGAGCAATTGTTCCTGAACAATCAAAGGCAAATAATTTTGCTTTGGGGAACCCTGATTTTCTAGGAAAAGAAAGTTGCCTTTTATGTGTGTTCCTTAAGGAAAGGGCTTACCTGTTGGGCAGCAGAGATGGAAAACTCTGTCATTCTGCGGTGGGAAGAAGCTGGTACCCCAAAAGGCTCTCTCGCTCTGCATTCAGCCTCCCTGAGCAAGGTGCCCTTGAGAGAGCTGGGTGGCCAAGGATGACCCTGTCACGAAGGCGCCGTCAGTAGCAGAGTGAATCATCTGTGCCAGGGAAGGTCCACTGCCGGGTCTTCCTCTGAAGGAGACTTGAACACAGGTCACGACTACCACATGAGCGCTGGAACACCGAGCTCAATCACAGGTGAGCCCCGACCTTTCCTTCCCCGACTGCCCACTCCAGGCCGCCCGGGACCATCTACATGGAGCCCGACAGTCCGTTTACATGCTTTGTTACCAGGCTGTCAAGAAGCCCAGGTACCTATTAGACTGCTTGGACTAAAAAGAGAAAGAAAGGAAGTAGGTGTGGGCTTCATGAAGGATGTTTTCCTGAGGGCTCTGTCTCTCATTAAGGGATGAATGAGTAAAAGCATTTGTTAAAAAATTTTTAAAAACTACCAAATGTATGGCGTGTGTACTACTTAAGTACCTTAGGGATAGAAGGCCTGTCTTTTCCCCTCAAAGGCAGTTCCAGTTTCCCTCATGGAACCAAACAGAATAGGGTAAGGACTAATTATCTGCAGGGAGGTCAGGAGCAGGGGGAAGACCAGCAGTATTATTATTGTCAACACAAATGTAGCACTGGTAAGCACTTTACATACATGACATAATTTAATCTTTACGGAAATCCAATGAGGTAGGTAAGGAATTTTACAGATGAGGAAACTGAGTCTCAGAAAAGTTGAGCGGCTTGCCCACAGTTATAGAGCTAGTAAGTGGAGAAATCTCCTCTTGGATGACCACGTAATCTGTACGCTCTGAGTCTGAGCACTTGCCGGATAAGCTCTAGCGCCTCCCAGGAAGAGGATGTGCTTGAGATAAACCTTGAACACGGGCAGAACTGGGATAACAGAGATGAAGGAGGACAATGTATGGACGGAGGCAGAAGCATCAAGGAGAAATAGAAAGCTGAAAGTGAGTCACAGTAGGAGTTGAAATGCATTAAAAATATGTGAAGGTTTGGGGAGGGGTTGAGGAGTTTTAAAAAATACTGAAAAGTACACAGAAGAAAACAATTCGACCTTATTCTCAGTCAACTACTGTTCCCATCTTGTATAATTGTCTTTTAACTAAAAGTCACTTTGAAACAAGCTTATTTTAAGGAATACAAACACTATAGAAAGTACAATGAATGTTTTAAAAGCTCTCCCAAATCTTACCATCCCCAAATTATTATTATTAGCATTAAGAAAATATTGCTAGATACATCTTTCTCTGCATTTCTACAGAGAGAAGAATGGTCGGATAGATGAAAAATGATGAGTCAATACAGTAGTTCCCCCTTATCCATAGAGGGTGCATTCTGAGACCCCCAGTGCGTGCCTGAAACCTCAGGTAGTACCAAACCCTATACATATTATATTTTTTCCTGTACATACATACCTATGATAACATTTATCAATTAGGCACAGTAAGAGAGATTAACAATAATGATAAAATAATGATAACAATATACTATAATAAAAGTTACGTGAATGTGGTCGCCCTCGCTCTCAATATCTTATTGTATTGTGCTCACCATGGTTGACTGTGGGTAACCGAAACCGTGGAAAGCAAAACCGTGGATAAGGGGGGACTACCGCATAGTTTTTATTTGCATTTCTTTTATTAGCAGTGAGGTACAGAATCTTCTCCTATATTCAGAAGTCATTTGTGCTTCAATTTCTGTGCACTGTTTGTATCTGGGTACTGTTTATATCTCTTGCCCAGTTTTCTGTGAGGTTGTTGATTTATCTATTGATTTGTACAAAATCTCTTTATAGTAGGTAAGGTCTTTGTTATATGAGTTGCAAATGGATTCATTTATTAATTGTCTGGATTTTATTTATAAATAGTTTCTTTCAAAAGATTCACGAGTCCCTTATTCCTTAAGTTTAATATTTAAGAATGTTTTATTGCTCTTATACTTGTACAATTCTTTTTAAAAATTAGTTATTGTGGCAGAATACACATAAAATTTACCAATTTAACCATTTTTAGGTGTATAATTGAGTGGCATTAAGCACATTCGCATTGTTGTACGGCCATCACCACCATCTACCTCCAGAATTTTTTCATCTTACCAAATTGAAACTCTGCACCCATTAAATAATAACACCCCGTGACCTCTTCCTCCCCGCCCCTGATAACCACTATTCTACTTTCTGTCTGTTAGTTTGACTAGTCTAGACATCACATCTATGTGGAATCAGACAGTATTTGTCCTTTTGTGTCCGGCTTATTTTATTTAGCATAATGTTTTCAAGGTTCATGTTGTAACATGTATCAGAATTTCATTCCTTTTTAAGGTGAATAATATTCTATTGTATGTTTATAATATATTGTTTATCATCCATTGATAGACACTTGGGTTGCTCCTACCTTTTGGCTATTTGGAATAACGCTGCTACGAACTTGTGTGTACAAGTATCTACTTGAGTATTTGCTTTTAATTCTTGTACCCAGAAGTGGAATTGCTGGATCATATGGTAATTCTATTTTTAACTTCTGAGGAACTGCCTTACTGCTTTTCATAGCGGTTGCCCAATTTTACATTTCCACCAGTTCCAATGTCTCCACATCCTCACCAACACTTGTTATTTTCTGTTTATTTAATAGTAGCTATCCTAATGGGTATGAAGTGGTATCTTATTGTGGTTTTGATTTGCATTTCCTTAATGATTAGTGGTGTTCGAGGATCTTTTCATGTGCTTACTGGCCATTTGTATATTTTCTTTGAAGAAATGTCTACTCAAGACTCTAGCATATTTTTTAATTGGGTGTTTGCTTTTTGGTTGTAGAATTATAGAATAGTTATGTATTTTGGATATTAACCCTTTACCAGATATATGATTTGCAAATAATTTCTCCCGTGACATGGGTTGCCTTTTCACTCAGTTCAGTGTTTTCTTTTATGCACAAAAGTGTGTAATTTTGATGAAGTCCAATTTATCTATTTTTATTTTATTGTCTGTCATTTTTTAAAAAAGGTGTTATATTCAAGAAATCATAGCCAAAACTAATGCCATGAAGATTTCCTCCTATGTTTTCTTTTAAAAATCTTATAGTTTGAGATCTTACGTTTAGGTCTTTGTTCTGAGTTAATTTTTGTATATGGTGTAAGATAGGTATCCAACTTTATTATTTTGCTTGTGGCTAGCCAGTTTTCCCAGCACCATTTGTTGAAAAGACTGTCTTTTGCCCAATACACAATCTTAGAACTTTTTTCAAAAATCATTTGACCATATTATATATGTAAAGGTTTATTTCTGGGCTCTATATTCTATTTCATTGGTCTACTGTCTGTCTTAATGTCGGTATCACATTGTTTTCATCATAGCTTTACTTTTTCCTTCTCAATTTGGATCTTTTATTTCTTTTTCTTACCTAATTGTTGTGGCTTGAACTTCCAGTACAGTGTTGAACAGAAATGGCAAGAGTGAGCATCCTTATCTTGTTGCTGATGGCAGGGGTAAGTTTTTAGTCTCACCACTGAATACAGTGTTAGCTGTGGATTTTTCATAGATGCCATTCACCATGTTGAAGAAGTTACCTTCTATTTCTAGTTTGTTAAGTGTTTTTATCATTAAAGTGTGTCAGATATTGTCAGATGATATTAATGTAGTGTATTGTATTGATTTTTGTACATTGAAGCACCTTTGCATTCCTGGGATAAATCCCACTTAGCTACATTATATAGTGCTCTTAACATGCTACTGGATTTGGTTGGCTAGTATTTACTGAGCACATCTGGGTTTATAAGGGATATTAGTTTAAAGTTTCCTTTCCTTTTGATGCTTCTGCCTGGCTTTGGTCTCAGGGTAAAGCTGGCCTCATAGAATGAATGAGTTAGGAAGTGTTCTTTCTTGTTCTGTCTTTTAGAAGAATTTAAGAAGTTTAGCATTAATTTTTTTTTTTTTCAGACAGAGTCTCACTGTGTTGCCCGGGCTAGAGTGCCGTGGCGTCATCCTAGCTCACAGCAACCTCAAACTCCTGGGCTCAAGCGATCCTACTGCCTCAGCCTCCCGAGTAGCTGGGACTACAGGCATGCGCCACCATGCCCAGCTAATTTTTTCTATATATTTTTAGTTGTCCAATTAATTTCTTTCTATTTTTAGTAGAGATGGGGTCTCGCTCGGGGTCTCGCTCTTGTTCAGGCTGGTTTCGAACTCCTGAGCTCAAACAATCCACCCGCCTCAGCCTCCCAGAGTGTTAGGATCACAGGCGTGAGCCATCACGCCCGGCCGTGTAGTTGACATTTTTTTTTTTAATTCTCTATTTCATTTATCTCTGTTCTAATCTTTATCATCTCCTTCCTTCTTGCCTTGGGTTTAGTTTGCCCTTATTTTTTAAGTTCCTTAAGATAGAAGCTTAGATTCTTGACTTCCTTGTTGATCTTTTTCTAAAATGTAGATGTTTATAGCTGTAAATTTCCTTCTGAGCACAGCTTTTGCTGAATCCCATCAGTTTTGGTATGTTGTGTTTTCCTTTTTATCTCAAAAGTATTTTATAATTTCCCTTTTCTTCTTCGACCCATTGGTTGTTAAAGACTGTGTTGTTTAATTTCCACATACTTGTGAATTTTCCAGATTTCCTTTTGTTATTGATTTCTAGCTTTATTCCATTGTGGTCAGAGAAAATATTTTGTATGATTTCAATATTTTTAAATTTAGTGAGGTTTGTTTTATAGCCTAACATGTGGTCTAACTTGGAGAATGTTCCATGTACACTTAAGAAGAATATGTATTTTGGCATTGGTTGGTTGATAGTGTTTTCAAGTTTTCTATTTCCTTGCTGATCTTCTAATTATTCTATCCATTATTGAAAGTGAGGTGTTGAAATCTCCTATTATTACTAAATTGTGTATTTCTCTCTTCAATTCTGTCAGTTTTTGTGTCATGCATTTTGGGGCTCCGTTGGTTTGTTAGGTGTATATATGTTTATAATTGTTATGTCTTCTTGATGGATTAACCCTTTCATAATAACATAATGACCTTTGTCTCTTGTAAGAATAAGTTTTGTGTTAAAGTCTATTTATATGATATTAGTATAGACATTCAAACTCTCTTTTGGTTATTATTTGCATGGAATATCTTTTCCCATCTTTTTATTTTCAACCTATTTTTGTGTTTGAATCTAACTCAAACTCTTGTAGACATCATAATAATTGGATTATGTTTTTTATCTATTCTGCCAATCTCTGCCTTTTAATTGAAGAAGTTACATTCATATTTAATTAAATTACTGATAAGGAAGGGCTTACTTCTGCTAGTTTGCTACTTGTTTTCTGTCTTTTATTTCTTTTGTTCCTTAATTCCTCCATTACTGCTTTCTTTTATGTTAAATACATATTTTCTAAGTATCATTTTAAATCTGTATCAATTTTTTTACTACATATTTTTTATTTATTTTCTTAATGGTTGCCCTGGAGGTTATAATCATATATTAATTTATAACAATCTGGTTTAGATTTATACCAAGTCAATTTCAATAATACACAAAAGCTTTGCTCTTATTTAGCTCCACCCCCTTTTATTGTCTTGTCGTAAATTACATCTTGATACATTGTATGCCCATTAACCTCAATTTATAATTAATACTTTATGCAGTTGTTTTTTTAATTATATAGGAAACAGAATTAAGACAATACATTAATACTGTCTCTGTAATTACTTAGGTAGATACCTTTACCCATGTTCAATATTCCTTCACGTAGATTCAGGTTCCTGGCCAGTGTCATTTCCACCTGAAGGATTTTAGCATTTCTTATCTCACTTCTGTCGGGGTCATCCCCATTCTCCATTTTCTCTACTTCACCCATGTGTGCTCTAGAGTAGTTTCCAAAATTCTTTGAAGAGGGAAATAAATAGAGGCCATTAACCAGTCTGCTGTTTGCCAGCTTTGGGAGTATTAGGGAGACTGTTCCAGATGTTGATGACTTTTTAGTATGGCTCGAGAGCTTGGGGGCAGGGTTAAAATCTTCATTTCTTCCCCTTTCATCAATTTTTGATGCGTATTATGTTGCACTGCTTTCTTGTTTGGTTAGTTTTGGTGAAAAAAATTTGTAGATCTTTGCTTTTTTTTGTGCTTATTTTTTTGGTATGGGGGAGGGTAATTCTACGAGGACGTTTGAAATTTTCAGAACTATTTTGTTCATGATCAAAAGTGCATGAGCATTAATGTTTCAAATCTCTCCAGCAAACTAGCCATGTAAAATACTGACACCACTGCATACATTTAGCAGTCCATCCTTGAGGTATAGAGCTCGTTCCTACCCTTCCTCTACTCATCCATGAGAAGTTTTTTGTGAGACTTCTTCTGGGGTAAAGAGTCAGTCAGCACCTATAATCCAAGCACTTTGGGAGGCCGAGGTGGCAAGATTGCTTGAGGCCAGGAGTTCAAGACCAGCCTGGACAACATGGTAAGACCCCATCTCTATAAAAATAAATAAATAAATAAGAGGGGGGAAAAGTCAGTCAGGTGCCTTGCTGCTGCTCTCTGGCTGGCCCAGCAGAGAAATGATGTCACAGTGTCTCTCGGCATCGTCTTACAAAACTCTGTCCCTGAGATCAGCCCCTTCTCCAGGAAGTGAGACTTTCAGGCATGGCTCTGCCTGAGACCTCCAAGAAAACATATGATTTCTGCTGAGAAACCTTTAACTGTTATCCTGGGCACCCTCTCTCAATCTCATGTTTTTTTTTTATGAGGATTAAATGAGAAAATAGATGTATTTTCCCAAAGTGCTTTTATAGCAATAGCACACAGCAGAAGGTGTTGCTAGTATTTTACATCAAGCCTCTATCAGCCTAAAAGCCTTTTAGGAAAAGCAATCAATAGACCAACACCAGAAGAAAGTCTTATTTTGCTATTTACTCCCTGGCAGAGAGCACGGTCCTCTGCCCACCTCATCCACCATCCCTTAGACCAGGGATTAAGCAGAATAATTCCCGCAGGCAAACAGCAGCCCTTCTGAAATCCGTGAAGTGTGTTGAGGGAACCCTGAGGGGGCTAGGAACTAGCTGCCAAGAAGAGGAAAAGGTCACTGGGTAAATCCTTGCCTTTACTTTGATCTGTGGCAGAGAACTTTAAAAAAAATGTCTGAGTTGTTTCTCCACCTCCTTTTCTTTGCCCTTCATATTTCTGTGAGTCTGCGGGTTTCTAGTTATTACAGCTATTAAGTGAGCACCTCATCACTCACCAACTCTGCCCCTGTGACTACAGTTTGTACGCGCCTCTCCCTGACAGGAGGGATCCCTGGTCTAGAAAGCTCAGTCAGTCTTCCCAAGACATGGCCCTGAGGGAAACAAGGCACACACGAGTCCAGCAGACTCGGACGGAGGGCCTGGATTTTCAGAGCCTTGGCTCAACCCTGGGAGCAGTGACTAGGGCTGTTGCCCCACACAGGAAGAGCTCTAAGCATTACGGTTTCTGTCCTCGGAAGGCCACAAATGACTGGAACCAGTGGCAGTGAAAATAAGAGAGAAAACGCAGAAACTGTCCATTCATGCAATAGGAGAACGGCAGGCAGGACGAATTCCGATTCCGGAGCTCCTGGGAAGTCAGCTAATCAGGAACTCAGCACAGAACCAGGTTTGAGGGGAGTGGAGAAGCCAGCAGTGTTCCAGATGTGCTGCCTTCCTTCCCACCTGGGTTTGCAGCTGCTTGCTCTGTCACACGACATGCCCTTGAGTTGTCTATCTGACACTGGAGCTTTCACCCAGGTCCATCCACACTGTCTAGCCCCAAACGCCCCAGGACAAACTGCATGTAGATATCAGACACCTCTGTGCACCACACCCAGCCCCCATCCGCTCAGCCCCCCTCGCTCCAGCCACTGCCGCAGCGACCAGGTCACACAGGCTCCAGCACCCCTCACTTGGGGCCTGCACTGCGTTACCTCTTGCTTTCTGCCCACGGATTGGACCTGTTTGGGACTCGTGCATTTGCAACCTGGAAGAGTGGGCAGTTGACGCCTGCGGGGCTGCGACTGACGAGTGGCACCAACAGAGAAATGCTCCCCCTTTTGTCCACGGGGCAGACGGCTTTGAGACGCAGTTCACGCACCTCCTCAGAATTCCTGCTGGATGGAGCACTCCTGCCCTCGGCACTGCCCAACCTGATGATGCATCCTTGTATTTGGTCTCTCTCCCTCCTTTTCTTCTCCCCTGTGCTTTACTCCTTCCCAAATAAACTAACTGCACCGTAGCGCCGGTTTCAGGCTCTGCTTTCGGGGGAACCCAGGCTAACACACGTGTCCAAGAGGCTGGCTCAGTCCGCAGTCGACAGAGTGAAGATTTCTAGTACACAGGAATTAAATTTTAGCCTTAGAGATGAATCCCAACCACGGCCTCAATTAGCTCATGCTGAGAGAAAAGTCAGGCGATGGTGCGGCACAAGGACACCAGCTTCTGGAAATAAAGATTCTAGGCAGTTGCTGTTATTTAAAAAATCATTTTACTTATTAAAACTTTCTCATTTTCCAAGGCACATCAGTAGCTTTCACAAAAATATGGTTGGTTTTGTTTTTTTTTACCAACTGAAACATATGCTTTAGTAGTACCACGGAAACACAACCAGCAAAGAGAAGGCATCTACTGAAAAAGAGTGTCTCCCGACAGTGTTATGTGACTGGAGTGAGCAGCTCTGAGAGACTGTGAACACAATTTAAATTTCTTTATAATTTTTCCCCCTGATTAGGTATCACAAAAGGAATACACACAATGACAATTTTTTTGGCGCTCGGAGAAGTGCTAGAGGATAAAACTGGAAATGCCGTGCACCAATGGCAACTGCAGACCATCGCCGGAGTGATTTTGGGTTAAAAAAAAAAAAAAAAAGATACAGGCCAGGCGCAGAGGCTCATGCCTGTAATCCCAGCACCTTGGGAGGCAGGGTGGGAGGATTACTTGAGGCCAGGAGTTTGAGACCAGCCTGGGAAACACAGCAAGATCTTGTCTTCACAAAAAATAAAAGTAAAAAAAATTAGCCAGGTGTGGTGGCACGCACCTATAGTCCCAGCTACTTGGGAGGCTGAGGCAGGAGGATCACTTGAGCCCAGGAGTTTGAGGCTACAATGAGCTATGATCATGCCACTGCACTCCAGCCTGGGCAACAGAGTGAGACCCTGTATTTTTTTTTTCTTTTGAGACAGAGTCTGTTGCCTGGGCTAGAGTTGCTGTGGCATCAGCCTACCTCACAGCAACCTCAAACTCCTGGGCTCATGCGATCCTCGGTCTCAGCCTCCCGAGAAGCTGGGACTACAGGCGCATGCCACCGTGCCTGGCTAGTTTTTTTTTAGTTGTCCGGCTAATTTCTTTCTATTTTTAGTAGAGACGGGGTCTCGCTCTTGTTCAGGCTGGTCTCTAACTCCTGAGCTCAAGCAATCCACCCTCCTCGGCCTCCCAGAGTGCTAGGATTACAGGCGTGAGCCACCGCGCCCAGCCGAGACCCTGTCTCTTAAAAAAGAAAAAAAAAAAAAAGAAAGAAAAAGACACAAACCAGGAAGCTAAGGAACCAGCCTTCCCCAAGACTATTCTGAAGGGCAAATAACTTATGGAGAAAAAGACATAACAACAGACAACAGAACAAAATCTATTACAGTTTTGAGAGAAAAGACAAAGTTGCTTGTCTCTCTTTCTCACTGATAAACTTCCTTCAAACCATACCCAAGAAGCCGTAGTGAGGAGGTCTGACTCACACGGCAGTGAAAACAAGAACAGCAGATGCAGCGACGCATTTCTCATGGGCCTGGACATGCCCAGTGCTTTGACCAGGGTAACAAACCCACCCAGCGGCACACTGGCCCGAGAGCCCGCACATCGGCGCCTGCTCACCCCGCACCTTCCGTACCGTTGGCTCGCCCAGGCCCTGTGCTCTGCTGCCCTGGGCAGTGACAGTCCTGGTTACTGCCATTTGTAACTGAGCAAAGGTGAGAAATCAGACTTCCTGTGAAACTATTTCTTTTCCTCTAGAGGTCACCGTTAGAAGGAAGGGTGTTGGGGGACTCAGACCTGCAGTGTTATCAGGGCTCTTTTCAGGTTGTCTGAAATTAAAATGTAAATTTAGCAGAGTCTTCTCATATTCTTCCAAATCCCGTTGGTTCTAGTGAATAATTAACTCCTTAGGAAGCGTGGAGTCCTCCATCATGAAAGTCAGGACTGATCTGAAGTTGTCTGAAGGTAGCCATGGTGTCCCCAGAGGAGGGTGTGCCCTAGGGCTCTACGCAGCCTCTGCATCTGGGTGGCCGTCCGTGAGCGAGTCAGACGCAGATGAGAGAACGAACAGCAAAGGCCTCTGTCGCCGAAGGGCTGTGTCTGCACAAGCTGTGTCTGACCAGACACAGTCTTTCCTCTTACGTTCCTCACTTACCGGAAGCTGTGTTAGAAGGCTGTACTTTTAAGGATGACGCCGCTTTCTTCGCTGTCTCTTAACATCCTTGTGTGACTGGGAGTCTGCTTGTATTTTATTCTATAAAAACAGGCAAAACAAATGTTAGTAACAAACCTTAAAAAGATGCCTGCCAGTCTCAGAACAACCAAGAACTGAGGATATCTTCACTGGGGGAAAAAAAATCATACAGCAGATTCTGAAATATTTCTCCTGGCCCCTGCATTATCAAGAGCTGCTGCCGCCATGGAGGCGTGCATGGTGGCGTGTCCACACGGGATCAGAGCAGGGAGCACAGGCTGTCAGCCCCCTGCTATTTATAACCCTTTGGTGGCTAAACTCGTCCATGGCACTTGGGTTTGGCGTGGGGTTGGGGGGGCTCTACCACGAGGGGATCCTGAGACCTGGCCCAGACCCAGTGCATCACCATTGTGAAGAGGGAGCCCATCTTACCCTTTGACCCTCAGCATCTGGTCAATGGTGTCTGGGAGTGGGCTGCCGAAACTCTCTGGGAGAAACAAGGTGAGGATGGCTGTCAGGATGGTCAGACTTCCCATCAGGATGTAGGGCAGGAAGCGGTCATAGGCCCCTGTGGCAAAGCAGACAGAGCCCCAGCCCAGGGTTGCGGTTAGACCTGGTCTCTCTCCATCCTTTATGCTCCCAGGACTCTATCAGGGATCACCGTCCTTCTCAGTCCTGGCGTCCCCCGCAGGCCGAGAAGCCAGACTGGAGTCCGGTTCAGAGCCCAGAGCCAGCACAGGTGCGCCCAGTGGTCTCCGGAGGTGCAGCAGTGCCCCGAGGTGCAGGGCAGGAGAGCGTGGGGAGGAGCGGAGCCGTGATGATTATTCCTGGTTCCCAGTGTTGGGTCTGAAGGAACTTGAAGTACTTGGCTAGGGACAGGGTGGCTCTGCCACCTCCGCAGATGTGTCACAGCCCATTTGATCTGCCTTCGGGCCAGAAAGGCTGTCTCTGCTTGTCAGATCTATTTGGCATGTTCCCAAGGCTCCCTGGGTTCTCAGGGCAGGTGCCACCCTCCCAGAGATGTACGGGCTGGGGACGTGCGGACACAGCAGTGCCGTGACGATGTGCTCTCGAGAAGGAAACACTGGGGCCCTGCTACGTGAAAGGGCACGAGGCTGACGTTTGTGCGACGTGAGAGCAACCCCCAGCCCATCATTCCTTCCCTCCTGTTCCTTTTAAAGGCTGATTCCAAGAAATTTCTCCAACTAAGTACACTGGCTCCCTAAACTACTAGTAGTTTCTGAGGGTAAAGGAATTTAGTCCCTGGTGGAAGGCCTAGGATGGCTGAAACAGAAACAAAACCTAGTTTTCTCACCAATTTCTAGCTAGTCTATCAGTTGTTTTCCACTTGAAAGGGAACGTGTCCCTGACAGCGCGCTCGAAGACCCCTCCCCGCCACAGGGGTCAGCGCATTTGCCGTAGGTGCTCGTTTTCTACTAACAAGCCGTCTCCACTCCCATCAAAGCTTCTCCCCCACCGCCCCTGCCCACGGCTCTTACCGAGGTAGACAAAGTAGGGGGACAGGATGCTGCCCAGGCGGGACGCCGTGGAGCTGACGCCTACGCCCATGTTTCTGACCACCGTGGGGTACAGCTCGGCCGTGTACACGTAGACCATGGAGAAGGCAGCAGTGATTCCAAACTTGCCCACCATCACCAGGGCTGTAGCCAAGTAAGACAGGTCTGGAGAGCAAAGGAAGGAAGGTGGGAGTAGGCACCAACCCACGGCACGCCGCCATTCAGAGTTCCACTTCTTTTTTGCCTGAATAAATGTACTTTCTCCCCCGGTCTTTCTTTCGGGGTGTGGGTTAGTGCCTGTAACTTCCTACTGTGGGATAAAGGACGGCAGCCGAGACTTCCCTCCACGCTGGCGCCTGGACGGAGGCGGGGCCCGCAGCTGTGTGAGGACGTGCGTTTTCCCAGCCTAGAGGCCACCCTTCTTTCCAGTCCAGAAGTCTCTCAAGACCTGTCTGCCAGGGAGTCAACTGTCACCTGGAACCTCACACCGCAGGCACCGTGGCATTAACTCATGGATTTTAGATGCATGGAGAATCCAGTTGTAACTCACTTCATGTTTTTCGTACTACTGAGACCTCAGAAAACTCACAGCCCATCATCGAGATGATCCTCCCGTCCATCCTTCTCCCTGTGCCGACGAGAGACGCTGCGAGTGACTGAGGGTCACTCTGAGCTCAGTGTGACCTGGCTACGTCATTTCTGGCCTGTTCTGCCACACCCCCAGGGGCTGTCCCTGTGCGGTGTTCCCAGCCTCAGAGGCCCAAGACCACCAGAGGCTCCCAAATCCATCTGGGCACAGTGCCAGACAGAGGAGGGCCCAGCTGTTCTGTAAATTGTCAGCAACGGCCACCTCCCACCCACCTGTGGGACCGAGACGGTTTCAGAGATAGAATCCTGCTCCCGGCCTGTGCGGCCCTCTCTCTTAACCAGCTCCTCTGTCTCCTCAGACGTGCCGGGCTCGTTCCTGCTCAGGGTCACTGCCTTTGCTGCGGCTTCTCCCTGAAACGTCCTCCTAGACTTTTCCATGGCTTTCTCTGTCACTCCACGTATGTTCCCCTGTTCAGGCACACGGGCTATGGCGACTTTATGTGAACTAGCTCCCTACTGCGCTTCGTTTTTACTCACAGAAGGCAGCACAATCTGCACGATTTTAAGCATTTTATTTACTTGTCTGTTGTTGATCTTCTCGACTAGGGTGGAAGCTTTCCGAGGGCCCGTGTTGCTCGCACCAAGCACAGAGCCTCGCCCGCAGCAGGCAGCCACGGCTACTTGTTGAATGAATACGTAAGACAGGGCCAGGAAGAAAAGTAATGGGGTGGCTCGCTCTTCCCCCTCATTCTGGAGTGGACAACCAAGATGAACGTAGCAACTTGGGTACAGAGTAAAGTTAACCGACGGCCCCAGTGCCGCTGCCTCCCGCTCCCCCAAAGCCCAGGCCGTCAGCAGTGTTCTGGTCTCAGGAGGCACTTCCTCTTGATTTTTAGGCAAAGTCTGCATATGGGCCAGGGAGCTGTGATGGGCTTCCTTAGCTGGGGAAGACAGCCTGGCAGAGAATGAGCGACTCAGCGAAGACCCGAGACCGCAGACGCACACGGTCCCTACCTGGGGGCACCAGCTGCACGAAGAGGAGGACGCTGCCGCCCAGGAACAGCGCGGCGGCCATGGAGTAGCGCCGGGGCACGTGCTGCAGCAGCAGCCAGGCCAGCACGTACGCTGGGACCTCCACCACTGCCGAGAGGAGGCAGTTCAAGTAGATGTTCCCATGCAGGTTGGGAGTGTCGAGGGAAAGCCCAAAATAGCCCACTGATATGGTCATCCTGAAACATGAGAAGAAAGCAAGCTGGAAAAGCAGTATCCACATCTCTCCCAACCTAAACAACTTGTAAAATGCAACTATTTCAGTAAACTCCAAACCACTCTGTGAGCAGAGGATAGGAGGGCAGAGCAGCTTTAACCCTGCATCTGCTTCACAGAACAAAAGAGAACTTTCCCCTGCCACATGGTGCAGCGTGAACTCCATGCCGGTGTCCTGCCAGAGAGTTCCTGGTAGGAAGTGTCACAGCAGAACAGCTGATACAATTCAGACGGGCCCACCTTTTGGCTTTAAAATACTAGGCCAAAGCATTCACAGAAGCTGCCTCCCTACCCTCTGAACCTCCCAGATCCAGCAACTGCAGAAGGAGCTGGGCAATGAGTAAGGCGGCGGGTATCAAGAGAGGTGGGATAGGATTGGAGGGATGAGATAAAATCGGGGCAACCTTCGGTTAAAGACTATCTGTGGCACCCGGCCAGGCAGCGGCTGGTCAGAGGCAGCTGACACCGCCCCACTGTTCCCAGGGAGAAGAGAGGGGACTCCCGGAAGTGGGCCAGGCTGTCACTTGTCTGCATGGCTGCCATGTCCCTGGCCCGGGCCCTGTCCCCAGTGGGCTTTCTTTCTGCTGATGGCCCACACTCTTTGGCAAACTGGATCTCTATGGACTAGAATGTTTTTGACTCATCGGCAGGTTGAAAATGCAGCTCATATGACAAAGAAAAAGGGTATGTACAGGAGTCCCTGGGAAACCCAGGTCAGGGGCAAGAGTCTGGGTGAACCGCAGTGGGTGACTCACGGCAGCTGGCACGTGGTGGTGCTGGCCCTGGCTGGGCAGACTCGGGGAGCGGCGCACTGCCCCGAGGGATCCTGGGCCGCCCTTGGGAACGGGCAGCGCACAGACCCCCAGGGCCCCGCGCTGGACGAGAGCCAAAGTCTGCCCTCCTCACCCATCTGTCACCACCCACCCAGCAGGCTCGGGAGTCGCCTGCAATCCCCAGGGTCTGGCCACCCAGCGAAAACCATCCGGGCACGCGACATGTTCCCTCTCTGGTAACTCACAGATCCCGTCCTGCCCTGTTAGAAGGACCCTGGCAAGGACGTCCAGGCCATGCCCTGACTCTGAATGTCCCAGAAGGAGCACGTCCCGCTTCCATGTTTCCAGAAAGCACTCAGCAGCCTCTGTGGCCTGATGGACATGGCGTCTTCACTCAGATCCTTCCTGAAAGTTCTACCTGTCCTCCTTAGCCACTGTCTGTGACTGGGCAGGACAGGGTAAGGGACAGGAACAACTAAACAAGGACCCAAAGGGAACAAGGATCCACCTTAGGTCTTGGAGAGACCCCCAGAGATCCCAGATTTTCCCAAACAGCCTCCACAATGGTTCTCATTTTTCTTTTCTGAGGTTCCGTTTCTTCCATTCTCACAAGACATGTCCCTGTGACTTTTGATGACACAGGCTTCCGATTTCGGTCTGAGGCACGTGTAGACAGACATGCGAGGCCCAGCGGCCACTCTCAGAGGCTCTGTCTGGAAGCCTCAGGTGGGTCTCACTTACGCACCACAGGAGGATGGACATGATGGTGACGATGCGGATGTTCCGGGTCCGGAGCAGATCCAGGATGTTGTGCGACGGCTGCTGCTTAGAGCTCAGGTCTTGTAACTGCGGGGACAGCACGACAGGGTACGGGAAGGAGAGGAGGTCAGAGACTCAGAGCACACAACAAATAACATGCTCGAAACCCTGGCGTCTGAGCTGTCTGCATCTCAGAGCGGGGAGTGTTATGTTTCTTCCTTGAAAAGAACTTCAGTGTAGTGACTGCACTTGGGCTGCTGGAAGATTCTCCCGGCCTTGTCAATAACAAATCAGAGTGAACAAGAATGAGCAGGAAAAGTAGGTGGCCAGTCCCTACTTTGGGTGCGGCAAAGCCAAGGCCTGAGCTGACAGCTCCCACGCTGCTCAGCCCCCTCCTCCCGCAGGCGGCCGTGTTCCAGGGAGGCCTGTGATCATTCCTTCCAAGCCTGGCTCCCGGCCCTCTGGGTCAGAGAGAGAAACTGGCTGTGGACCTTACTGATCTGATATTTTTTTAAAAATTAATGTTCTGCGTCCTTATACCAAGTAGTTACTGGTCCGCTTCCAGGGGAAAAATATTCCAACAGAAAAACAGGAAAATTGACCTGAGCTTCACCCAGAGGAACTTCCTATGAAACGGGGCACAGCCAAGGCCGTTCATAAACCACACGTCTAAACACACTGATGTTGCTTTCTTAAGCGAACCCAGCTTTGGGGCTTGTTGTTCCCGAGTTAGCAGTTCAGCACAAGGTCAACTTCTGACTTAAAGGACCCCCTGAAACAGCCTCAGCTCCTCGCAGACGCCAGTGGGGCTCGTGGGTCACCCAGACTGACCCTCACTCGAAAGCCTCCCCCGCACGCCTGCCCTGGCCAGTGTGGGCTGAGTGCCCATGGCCGCTGGCCGACCCTTCCCTGGGAGGCCAGCAGGGCTGTCAGTGGCCGCCGGCCTCCCTGTCTGCAGTAAGTGGCCCCTTCCCCAAGCCCCGAGTGTCCCTAGCATGCCTGCTGTGGCCGCACCCACCGCGAGATGAGAGACACATCCCAGAACCACGGCAGCGGCTCTTACAGCTCTGACCTCTCCTCACCGTCATGAGACGGAGGGAAACCTGCTGCTGAGGGGACAGGAAGGAAAAGCAGGAGCCGGGAGCCAGGCAGAGCCAAACCATGGCTCGTGGTGCCCGAGGACGGGGTTTGCAGGCCGGGCTGGGACAGGGGAGAGGTGAGCATCCAGCAGGACCTGACTCCAAGATGACAGGCAACAGCTGGCCACGGGAGAGTGGGAAGAGACCAAACGCCTCCGAATCCATTGGTGCTTTGCATCTCGAAACCCTGGCGAGCTTTGTAAGATGACAAGCTACCTTAGGCACAAAAAACTATGATTTCCCAAAATGCTGACTTTGTGAAAGCCCCATTGCTCATAAAAGGCGTTTGTTATCAAAAATAATGGTAAAAACATATGATTGTTTAGAAAGGAAGTTAATAAAGTAGGAAAACCTAAAACCCATGGGAAAAGTGGAAAGAGTTAGGCGGTTGTAACCTATTCCCCAACCCCCGAGTTTTAACGGGATCTGCCGTGGGGGCAGCAGGGCTCGGGCAGGGAGAGGGCTCGGCTGCCGTGAGCGGAGGGCAGAGCTGGGTTCTGGGGCCCTCAAATCGCGGCCACCACGGCCCCCTCGCCAGCTCCCACCTGGGCTCACCTCACTCGGGTCAAAGATGGTGGAGGGGGCAGTAGTCCCATTGATCTTGGCCGCCCTGCGGATGATCACCTCGGCCTCTTCAAATCGCCCCTGAGAGAGGAGCCACCGCGGGGACTCAGGGATGAACCTGGAAGCACAAGGAGCACCCCAGTGAGGCCCCCGCCCCGCGGCTGAGCAGCAGAGCACAGGCGGCACAGCTGGACGCGGGAAGCGAGGTTCAGAGCCAGAGCTGGGTCTGCGGAATGTTTGGTGCTCACAAGCCAGAGACGGAGAGATGGTCCACACTCAGCAACAACCTCCAGAGTGAGCTCTTTCGTACACTGAAGGGCACAAAATCTGGAGGGCCCTGCACACCCTGCTGGGGTCCCTACGCTGGCTGGCCACTTCCACTCCCAAAGAGTGGGGGTGCCCCCGGTGGGCTTCTGAAGCCCAGCCCAGACCCCACTACGCTCCCCTCCCTGTCCCTGGCATCCACAGGAGCTTCTGCACCAGCCTCTGAGCCTCTGTGTTCTCCTCACCCCACCCGTGATTTATCCGATAGATCTGCCAGACTCTCTGCCTAAAACAGTGTGTTGTCCAGGCGCCCGAGCGCTCTCAGTCTTTGCGGGTATTTTCTGTCTCGCTGTGACCAGGCAGCCTCCCACCTGGTCGTGACGTGCTGCTTCCTCTCCCACTGCCTCCTGAGTGCTCTCTGCTCCACACGGGCCATGGTCTCACCTTCCCCACCTGCAAGGGGTGAGTCCCGCCTCGGGGCCTCTGCTGTGTCCCCCTAGGTGTGGAATGGCCTCTGCTCGCCTGTCCGACTCCTCTGTCTTGGAGGCACAGGTGGGGCCTGGCCCCGCCACGCAGCACCCTGAGGAATCTCACCTTGGTGCGCTCCCTCCTCCCCCGTGCCTGGGCCTGAGCTGCCTTGCCCTGGGGTTTGGGGACTTCCTGGAGGTCACGCTGTACCCCGTCTTCTCACAGCTACTTTTTCTTCTCCCTGTACTTAGATTAACACAGCACAGGGCTGAGAACAAGTCTGTTGATGTCTTGGGACTCTGCTTTGTTTGGTTCTTTTGAGCGTGCAGAAAACATTCTGAAACCACTTATAAATAATCTACACTTCCTGTCTCCGGGAGCCCGGATTTGTGGGCTGCTGCTGCCCTCTAGCGAAGGCCGGACAGACATCGCCCTGCTGGCGCCCCACCGGGCACTGGGTCACACTCACCACCAGAGTGCCACGCACATCACTCCGGGCACCGTCAGCGCCAGCAGTAGGATCCGCCAGTCTCGGATGAAGTAAGCAAACAGCGGCAGCACCATGTAGCCAAAGGCATAAAATATGCAGACTCCTAACGTGGAGAATATGATACGAACTGACCTGCCAAGAATTTCTGTTCCTGTTCAAAACAAGGGAGGAGTCCAGTTAGCATTTTAATTTGGGTTATTTCCTTATTAATCTTCTACGGTTACCATTTTCAACACACAGATCAGAAAACAACCAGAGTTATCTCTAAGTTCCCAAGCCTTAGGGAGGGGACGGAATTCTGAACCCTGTCTAGTCTGACCGACTCCTGGGGGCACCATGGCAACAGTTCTCTCACGAAAATGTCACCACTTCGCTGAGCCATGTGTAAAGATGCCATATGAGGCCCCCTTTAACCCCGACATGAGGAAGAATTCATTAAAGGTGCAGTCATTAGCAATGCCACCCACGCGGACTGACACCCTTCGAGGAAGAAACATGCTATTAAGCGTGAAACGAAAACAATAATCCTTTCAACAATACAACCCAAGGAACCCGGAGATCTTACTGACTACAGTCAGACCCCTCTAAACAGTGACACTGGCCACTTTTCAGGGACATAAGGCTGGCAAAGGTCTGAGCCACAGCCCTGCAGTGTGTACTCTGAGTATTTCCTCTCCTCTGTAGATACGTCGGCAACGGTGCTCTGCAGACAGGCAGTCTCTTCCTGGGCAAGCCTGTTGGCCCTGGCCCTTCTCACACCAGGCCTCCCGCTGTCCCTGGCTCCCTCAGTCCTGGGCAGCGCCAGGCCCTTTATAAAACGGATCATCTCTGGGGGGGGTCCTAGTACAATGGCCATCAAGTCCTAAAAAGTGTCACCCTTGGAGGCCAGAAAGGAACTGGAAATCAGAAGTCAGGCCATCACACTGCTGGGGACCCAAGGCTGGTCAGCTGTCTAGCTCAGTTTCCCTGCCTACAAATAGGGTTCCCCAGGATGCCATGGCTGGTTTTGCTAGAGACCAGTTTCCCTCGAGGGACATCACAGCTGTCTCCAGAAAGGCAGGGGGTGGGATGATGGTGAGACACAGGATCAAGTACTCAACTCCAACCTGACGGCCATACCCAGGACAAACGCTGCCACGTAGTTGGAGATCTGGCCCATGCCCACAAAGACAAACAGCACGACAAACATCTCAAAGTTCTTTGAGAAGACCTGCAGGAAGCTGAAGCCTGTCTGCATGCCCATGGTTGCAAACAGCACTTTCTTCCGACCAAACCTGGGAAGGAAAGGAGAGTGACAGAGAATCAGCTGGAAAAAGGCAGCAGGAACGGGCTCCACCAAGGGAACTACCCCCAGATCCAGTCCCGGAGGGCTGTGGACGGTGCCACCGGGGGCCCTGGTGCCTCCCCGTCCCCACTCCCCAAGACAGAGGTGCGGTTTGGGCAGCCGGTCACCCAAAGAGCAGTGCCACAATTATGATAATGATCGAAACACACAGATTATGCTAAAATCGGGACATTTATGATACGTTTTAAAACAAGAATCGGGTCAGGCGCAGTGGCTCCAGCCTGTAAACCCAGCACTTCGGGGGGCCGAGGCATGGTCCGGGCTCTTCAGCAGATGAACTGTAAGGCAGAGAAAGGGATGGAAGGAGGAGCTATAAAGTGGACTAAAAGACATCAAATATTTTAAGTGGGCAAGACTAAACCTGTGCCAAGGACGCACGTTCGGATGATAAAACCACAGCCGCACAAGGAAGCTACTGATGGGCAGGCAGGATGCCGCAAGTGGGACGGGCCTGCGGACGGCGCTCCGCGGAGGACGGCAAAGTCCTCGCGTGGCTTGGTGGTGGCTACAGGTTACTTCTCTGGAAGAATTCATTAAGCCATGCGCAATTGTTCTGTGTGGTTTTCTGTATCTGTGATCATTTTAAAATAAAAAAAACCACATTGGGTTTGTTTTGTTTTAAAGAGAGTGCCCCAAGCAGGAGAAAGGAGTCAATCTAGTGGGAAGCAACAGATTCAGCTTGAATTTGGCCAAGCCTGGCTGACACAGCCTTTGCCCGATGAATGTTTATTGAGTATCTATTATAGCAGGCACTGGCAAGATCTCTAAATAAATATTCTGTCTCTGCCTTCAAAGAGTTTATCGTACAGTTTTGTAAGGCAGACAGGAATCACATTTTATTTATTTATTTAAATTTTTTTTTTTTTTTTTGGAGACAGAGTCTCGCTTTTGTGGCCCAGGCTCGAGTGAGCACCGTGGCGTTAGCCTAGCTCATAGCAACCTCACACTCCTGGGCTCAAGCGATCCTCTTGCCTCAGCCTCCCCAGTAGCTGGGACTACAGGTGTACGCCACCAAGCCTCACTAATTCTTAAAATTTTTTGCAGAGATGGAGTCTCGCTATATTTCCCTGGGTGGTCTTGAACTCCTGGCCTCAAGCTATCCTCCCAAAGTGCTGGGATTACAGGTGGGAGCTACCGCCTGGCTTGAATCCCATTTTTTTTTTTTTTTTGAGACAGAGTCTCACTGTGTTGCCCAGGCTAGAGTGCCATGGCATCATCCTCGCTCACAGCAACCTCAAACTCCTGGGCTCAAGTGATCCTCCTGCCTCAGCCTCCCGAGTAGCTGGGACTACAGG
>CAUYSK010074278.1:0-26341 GCA_963575035.1 Avahi laniger | reverse complement strand
TGTCTTTAGAATTAAATTGTTGATATTAATTGTAACAATAAGAACATCAACAAGTAAGATTTCATGACCAACTGCAGGGCTTTGCTTCATGCACCCCCAGGCTCAAAATTAGCGTGAGTTAAATACAACTCACATGGCAGTGTGTTAAAAGGCCCAAATTAGTGGAGTTTATTGTGTTAGGACAGGCTACAAGAAGCCCCTTCCCCTTTTATAATTTATTTCATGAAAACTAGAAACCTTTCCACTTTGCGATCTAAAAAAAACAAGGGCAGCTTTAGCAACCTAGTAACATTTTAGAATTGGAAGGATCAATATCTGAGACCATCCCCAGAAAAAAGCTCATTTAGAAGCCCCAATAAGAAAAATCCATTTTTCAATCAAAGCATATTAACTCTAATAACTCCCAACCCACCAGAAAGCACTCGAATTAATGAGTACTGTAAAAGGAAGGGGATAATAATTGTCTTCTGCTGTCAGAGCAGCCCTGTTCTGTAAAACAATTAGCCCAAGTCAGACTGGTGCCTTTCACACATCCTCCCTCCAGCTCTGCCACCCCTTGGGGTGGGGAGAGTCACTCATTTCACCCTCCTCAGCCTTGTTCAGGAAGTACAGGTGACCAAGAGACACCAGACCCTTACAGACAATAATCTTCTGACAGTGTAGGGAGCAAGATGTTATTCAAAGCACCCATGTTGTAACAGTTCATGCCACACTCTTTTAACGTCAAGTTAACACTTAACGCTTACTCTGTGCCAAGCACTTTGTACGGATTATCTCATTTAAGCCTATGACTTATAGGCTATTTGCCTTATTTTACAGATCAGGAGAATGAGCGTTGGATAACTTGTCCAAGATCACAGAGCTCATCCATGGCCAAGCAGGGACTTCAAGCCCCGCGGTCCCACTGCGCACCCAGCACTCTTAACCACTGTTCTAGACCAGCGTTCGATATCAGGTGCATGTGGGCGTCACTGAATTCCCCAGATAGAAACGCATCGGCCCCGAGTCCAGCATCCGACATCGCCCATTCACAGAGAGGCATCCGCCACCACTGAGGAAGACGTCTCT
The DNA here is from genome assembly GCA_963575035.1 of Avahi laniger. Taxonomy (NCBI): domain Eukaryota; kingdom Metazoa; phylum Chordata; class Mammalia; order Primates; family Indriidae; genus Avahi; species Avahi laniger. The sequence continues at coordinate 25,273 of CAUYSK010074278.1, read as the reverse complement.
TCTCTTGAAAGACTCAGACCGAACCCCCGGAGAACAGTGGTAGTAAGTACATGAAAAGAAATAAACATGCTGCACGCTCAGGGAGGCAGAGTTAAACGTCACCATTTCGTGTTGTGAAACAGCCTCCTCCTGAAATCCACCCAACAATGAAGAGAACACAAAGAGGCTGGGCTGTTCAAATCATTTCTACATATCTTCTGGGGAATGGAAAGTCTGCAACCTCAGATGAGTTTTTAGACTTCATGGCACTTTGCAAAAGGAAGGAACTAGAAAGGAAACCGTTCTGTTCTTGGGCCGCAGAGTGTATTTCATTCACAAGAAAAGAAAATCTGGATTTTCTAAAATGTTTTGATCCGAAACAGAATGCTGATAGTCTCAGATAAAGTCAATTAACACTGGTTCCTTTCCACTCATAAAATTGCCCCCAATGCAAATAGAAAGTGATAACTAACTCCTTGTACCAACTTCAAATAAACCAAGATATAAAAGGTATAAAATAGCTCCCAAAGGGCAATGTTTTGGAAGGAAGCAATTTGTAAACTCACATGCACTTGTCTTATATGAATATCTATAGCCACATACAGAATCAAAATGAAGCTAAAAGGGAAGGAACTCACTGTACAGAAGACAAAACAATACCCTTTTTATTTTTAAAACTCTGGTGAAATAGGTTTCCATATGACATCCCATTTTAAAAAAAATTAATGTAAACCAACCTGCCTGTGGGTTAGTCATACTGTACAGACTTCATCAGAGTGTTTACAGATGCCTAGAGTATTTACAAATGCTATCCATTAGGTAGTAAAGTTTTGTTGCAATTTTTCCAGCATGTATTCCACAGTAAAATAAACGGCGTATATTGGTGTTCTTGTATAAAAATTCTTAACAAATGGAGAAAGGGAATTTTCCTGAGAGAAGATTTGTTCTTGAAATATTTTTCTTTAACAATTGGAAATATAGAAATGGGATGTAGTTGTAAAAGAAGCATAAGAATGTCTAAGTTAACATTTTTCTTTTAAATTATTTTAAGTACCATTAAGTTAAATGTTTACATTCATTATAAAAAATGCTGTTAAATCGTATGCAAATGATTTAACACTGATTGCTGCAACGCAAATTGCACTTTTTAAAAAAATTATTGTATACATGGAAGAAAAATATCTCGCTCGCTACCCTGTTTACAAATCCCAACTGGCTTCAGATCAGTCACCCGACACGAACTTCGAGAAACCTCAGGCACAGTGTACGTTACAGTTACAATGCAGTCTCACAAACTGAGTGATATTCTTGACAAGAGACCTCATGCACAGACTCAGCCTCCAGAGATGTGTACCAAATGGCCTCAAACGATCTTCTCCGTGAACGCATGTGAAATCTGGATGTGGAAAAGGTACGAAGAAACTCTGGAATAACCAACATCGATCAGAAGAAGTACATGATTGGGGCAATACACATAAAATCTTTTTCAAAAAAACATCTCTCTCAATAGTCCTTAGCAGGCAAGGCCCTGGTCCTTGTCCAGGTTTCTGGAAGTGGCCCCAGGGTGACCCGGAGGCAGGCTGGCTGGAGGTGGCCCTGGCTGGAGGAAGGAGGTGACATGCTGTTTCTCTGGCCCTTCCAGGGAACAGCTCCATCTTCTCTTGCTGTTCAGCAAGCCTCTTGGGAAATACATCTCTTTCAAAATAAAGGCACAAAAATCACGTTCTGTCAGCACAGTCGCCACTGTCTGGACTTCTGGACAAAATCAGACCCAACTGCAGCGAGGCGCTCGGCGGAGCCCTCCCCACCTCCTGGCAGCGTGGGCTCAGGCCAGGGCCAGGGCGCACCAGGAATCCTGTCGCACAGAGGATGTGACTTCGGCCGGCGAGGCCAGACTGACGCCTATGTAGAGCCCATCCTGACCTGAATACTTGAGCTCGCTGTTCTCGGGGTTGGTGCTCTCTCCCGCACCGGACATCACCGGGGCACCGGCCTGGCAGAAAAAAACAGGGGCAGAGGGAAGAGAAGGGGAGAGACGGTTACACTCCTGCTAGGTAAACACAGGGGAACAAACGGTCGGTGCGGCAAGGCCCACGCTGCTGCTGGAGTCCCCAGTGAAAAAGAAGCGAAGTCAGCATTGCTCCTCCCGGACCCAGCAAGCAGGAGCCGTTCCCGGTGTTGCGCAGTGCCACTGACCTGACCCTGGCCCCTTAAACTCTCAGGAACTTTAGAACTCATGGCAGTAATCACCGGCAGATGCAGAACTGGAGAATCCTCTTTGTAAAAAAGTGCCCGAACTCTAAGATCTCTGACAGTGAAACAAACCACACCTCGTAGGTAAACGGGCCTTAATAATGCATCCACAATCTAATCATTTCAAGCAAGAAAACTCAGAGCACTGCATACACACACACACACACACACACACACACAACACAGCCATCAGGCTTAGCGATGATGTCAAAGTCTAAAAAGGAAAGCTACACAGTTCAGCGTTCACTGATAAATGACATTTTTGAGCACCGACTTCATGGAAAATAAACCCATGCATATACCCGTTTTAATATCTACCTCATTTGCCTTAATTCTCTGTAAGAACAGGCCATGTTTGAAACACATTATAAAGAAAATGCTAACGTCCTCTATCTGTCAGGGTGTGGCAATTATTAATATTTCTGGAAGCACAAGTTCACCTTTCCCCCGTTTCATTCATTCCTTCCATCCAAACAAACAAGGCCAAATACAAAACATCACATAATTTAGTAGAATCAAACCAAAATAACTAAAACATGTTTAGACTACAGTTTGGAAAAACGTTTGCTTTTGAAAGACATTCTGAAAAGTCTAGCCATAATCGCCTACTTTTTCATTCCCTTTTTCCTTCTGAAAGCTCAGAATCCCCCTTATTCCTCCCAGGCTTTCAGAGTTCCATTCCATAAGTTACTGAATCCTTGTTATTTGGCAGAGAGCGAACATTCTGTGTTGTCAAGGAATTTCTTTCGTACTACACAATCCCATTAAATCCTTAAAGCAGCCGTTTATCTGGCCGTGGCGACGTCACAGGGCACCGAATGGATGTCCTGAGCCTCCAAGGCCGGCGGGTAAACGCGGTCCTACCCTACGCCTTTTTCCAACAAGATCTGCTTTGTTCCTTAACCCTCACAACAACTGCATGAAGCCGGGAGGCAGAGCTTCAGGAGAGCAAACCCAGCAGGTGGAATCGCCCATCCAAACTTCTCCCCAACTGGACAGCCCACGCCTGACACCTCCACGGGCAAACACTGCTTCTCTTTCCTGGCAAAAATTAGGGTTTTTGAAAATCCAGCAACGACAGCAGCCCCAAACTCTTGTTTAAATAACACAAACATAAAGGTTTAAACTGAGGGCTTTCGGTGCATAAAAAAGCAGATTTCACAAAAGCATTGAGATGTCTGAAGTTGAAATGGATTCTTGTGAAAATTTTGAAATAGCTGAAATAATCCCGTCAAGCCAACAGAATGCTACACATTTGGTCATACTTATAAACATGGCGATTAACTTTAGCCCTTAATTCCAGAACCTCCACTATAAGCAAATCCGGTGTGGATCCAAGATTTAACCCTCAAAGAAATAAACGAAAGGGCGAATTGTTTGTTTTAGAAAGGAACTATTATACAATTGGAAGAGTGGGCTCCCTTTTAATGATTTATGTCAGCCAACTTTGCATTGATCTGCCTACTCCAAAAAAAGGCACATCTGCATGTATCTGATTAAATGTGACTTTGCCACAGGCAAGAGTCATTTTCTAAAATGCAGAGGGTGCCCAGGCTGACTCAGGAAGCAGCCACTTCAAATAGCCAGGAGGTGCTGAGACAGCAAAAGAGTCTGTCATGACCACCACCAACAAGAAACATTCTCAAAGCAGCAACTGAGAGCCGGAGACCAGAGCTACCAGCCTGAGCTCGTCACTGCCCCTGAGGAGCTCCCGGGAAGGCGGGGAGCCAGGACACACACCTGCTGGAAAGTAGGGTGTTCAGCTGACCATTGCAAATGAGACAGGGAGGTGGAGCCAGAGTCAGAAAAGGAATTGCAGAAGGGCAAGCAGTCCTGGGCAAGGGCGCAAGGCAGCCTGCATGGTGAAGACAAGCTTGGGCTCTGAAGTCCCTTCCCGGCTCTGTCACCTCCTGAGTCTCCTCCTCTGTGCACTGCCCATCACATTACCTACCTCAGGTATGGTGTGACAATTAAATGAGCTAATGTTTGCAGAAGCGTCAGCACGATGCCTTGCCACGTTAAACATTCCAGAAAGGGAAGCTGTTGTTATTGGCGAGAAAAGGGTGCCTGAAATGAGAGGCAGGCAGGCAGGACGTGGAGAGGCGGGGACCTGGCCTGTTCAGAAGAAACGCCAGCCGAAACGGAAGATTATTAATCACAGGAGTGAAGAAAGACTGTGTGGGAGAGGTAAACTAGAAGGCTTGACATAAAACTTTGTGTGCCTCAGTTTCCTCACCTATAAAATGGAAATAAAAAGAGGCACCTATGTCATAAGGTTGTTGCGAGAATCGAATTAGCTAATATATGTGAAGCCCTTGTGACAGTGTTTGAGAATAAAGACGTCCTAAGTGTGAGCTACTCTTGTTATTTTATTATTATTGTTAAGGGTTAGATGCCAGGACCCATTTTATTCTCCTCCATTCATTCTTCAGCCCATTCTTCAGTCTAAGCTAAGTGACAACTGCCTCCAATATGACCCCTCTGAAGCTGTCACTGACAGCTCTTCATAAAGAGAAACCAAGACACTTCCACAGCCAATCAAAAGGCTCACTGGCCCTTTTTCAAACAGGCCACATTAAAGAAATCTCAATACCTTGAATACTATTCTTATACCTGAGCAATAATCCCAAGAGCCATCGGTTGAAATAACTCCTGTCTTCTTTCTTCATCCAAAATGTTCAGCTATATGGCATGCCAAGAGTCCTACTGCTAAAGGACAGACAAACCCCAACGACAGGAGTTGTGTGCTCCTGAAAAAATACCAGCTCATTTGCAATTAAAACCAGTCGAGTCTGTCAGAATAAAATGGGACAGACTTGACAGCCTGATTTTTACATGGGGATAGAAAAATATTTAAACATGAAATACTGCAAAGAAAAAAATGTGTGATACTACAAAAGGCTGTTGTTAAGTGGTAACACCGGTCCCTTCACCCACGACTGGTGTAGCTATATTCTGGTACACATGCCTTCCAAAGGGCAGTCAGCCACTGTGTCTAGAGCCATCTAGAAGTTTAGCCCCTGCTTAGCCCTATAATTTCACTTTTGGAAATGTATCATAAGAAAATAATTCAAAAGAAGGGAAAGGCTCCGCAAAGGAAGCCATCCATTGCAAGGTTCCTTGATAATAGTGGAAACCATGGAAACAATCTCATGTCTAATAATACGGGAATGGCTTGGAAAAGGAGGGCACATCCGCTCAATGAATTATTATGCAATTATTAAAAATAACAAGATTATATAGCAAAATGGAAAAAATCCAGTAATACAATGTTAAGTGAAAAACACCAAGGCACAAATTCTATGTCATAATTACAATTTATCCATGCACATTACAAAAGTCCCCAGGAGGGGGTGGGATACAGAGGACCAACCAACAGGGCAAGCCTGTTAGCCAACTATACCTTTCTTTGGATATTTTTCTGTGAATACTTTAATTGCATGGCACAGTAAAATTTAACTTTGGGGCTAAACAGAAAATGTTAGTACCAGAAACACACATGGCCAACCACGCACGTGTGAAACATGCTGCTCTATACAAGCTTAAACGCTGAACACTTTACCTCAATGCATCAGGGTAACTTAAGCTCTCAAAACTGGTATTCTAACCATAGAAGAGCTGAGAATTGGCACCACCACCCTCCTTAAGAAACCCGGCATGTCATACCATGGTGCACCTTAAGTCCCTTTTCCCTGCTGGTGATATTTAAGAGCTACCTATTGAGAATCAGCATAATTGAGGGGAAAAAATCAGAGGAAATTTATGATGACCCTAGACCCAACAGACACACAAAAAACATAATAAATTTCAATTGGTTAATATATTTTTCCACATCTAACTCAATCGTTCAAAGGACTTCAGTTCGGATTGCAGGTATCTCGACACAGCAAAAGCATGCACTTCACGAAGCTAAACCAACCCAAACAAACGTTCCTGAACAAAAGTGGAGGAGAGCACTTCGGAATGCCCACAGCTTAACCATCCTTCCCTCCTTCCCGCAGGCAGCTGGGGCCAGGCGGAGGTCCTTGCTCTCTCTGATCAAAGTGCAACATGAGGGTGGAGCAGAAATCTGCTCTGTGTTTCCATTCACGGCTTATCTGCCCTCCACCCTCCCACAGACAACTGAAAATGGAGGCACTTCCTGTTGAAAGAATGTGTTATCAGCGCCAGACCCAGCCCGGCTTAGCACTGAAAGCAGGCCGGGCTGGGCGGGAGACAGGCAGGGTGGCTGGGCTGGAAAGCTCCCTCTTGGAGGAACAGATGACTTCAGGGAAAACGGGGCGCTGCTGCAGAGCGGGACATGGAAAACATCCACCAGGATGTGAAATGGGCCCAGTTCATCCTTACATCACCAAGATTTTTTTTTTTTCCTGTGAGAAGAAGCCTTTGCTTATTTTTGGACACATATCCGAAAAGTCAAAGATTTCTGATTGGACAAACTCATGCGGACAAACGCCCAGCAGGGCGTCAGGCTCAGAGTGGGCTACCCAACAATATTCTTCTCTTTCTTTTCCTTCATTTCACATGTCCCCCAATGTGGGGGGGCTAGAGACAGCCTCTGATGGGGGATGCCCACGTAGATAGCTCCAGAAAGGCGACAGAGCAGAGAAAAGGGCATAGTCTTTTCAGGAGAATAACACAGGTTCTCTGGCTTGTGAATGATATGCATAAATTTCATTTTTGAGTAAGAAAACCAAAAAAGAAAAAAAGAGTTTGGTTTTACAGCACTTAATTCTCTGTGCTATAGTCTCTCTTCATGCAGTCCCGATCTGAAGAAAGAAAACACCGCACCCCAGGCAGGTTGAAGGGGGAGTGTGTGATCATTCGGAGAGCATGAGACTTTGATGGTGATCATAATGCCTCCTTAACTCCAAGGCAGACTGTCGGCTTCCACAGCCTCTGATCTGTCCTTCCTACACATCTCAGTGAGTTTGTGGTTATGGTTTTTTCTCGTGTGAGGGCAAGCCAGCCGGCCCCCACTGCCAAAGCTCCTCTCTGCTTTTGTAACCTCTAGGTTAGACTCCTGCGGTGCTTTATAGCTGCCTTCCTCCGAAGAAAAATTTAAAACCATGCATAAATTCTAACAAAGGGGAACCACTTTCATGCAAATCTTAACTTCCACTATAAAAACTGTGCTCACTTCAGTTTAGACGGAGGTCACATAGCACCAGACACAGAAGTGACTCAATAATAGCTAAGAAGGTGACACATGAAAGACGATAAATTGACCACACGTAGATTCTGTCTCCACCAGGGCACGTGAAAATCAATCACAAAGAAACCCTCGAATTCTCCCATAATACCTTCACAAAACAAGAGAATATAAACACCTTCTCTCCCGTGGGAGAGGCATCATCCCCTCAAATGATGCCCCAACTCAGTTTTTAGCAGAATAGCTCCGTTATTTTTTTTTTAATTTAGCAAACAAATTCCTTACTGGGGATTTCACTGGCTGCTCCCCGACCCTGGCCCCAACCCCTACCCCTCTGGCTTCTTCAGGACCTGAAGCCAGTTATATCCACACCAAGAGATGCTGCTCTTTTCAAGGACAGGAAAACAACCCTATATACACAATCTATTCTGGGCCAAGGAGCAAATTGTTTTATGCATCTGTGCACACTCAAACAGCAAGCACGTTATGGTGAAGAAAGGCATCCCTCTAAGTTTGTAAGTACTCTGGGATTATCAGCAAAATACCAATGTACAAATATAAATTGCAAGGGGGAGGGTTTGTCCTACAACTTGAAGTCAATGAGCACACTAAAGAAAAAGCTTATCTTCTGAAATGAATCACAACGGATTGCTCTATTCTAATCTTCGAATTAAGTGGTAAAGGATCCTGAGGCAAGATTTAAAACCTGGTGAATAATGATCTTAATTTTTATAACAAAATTGGCTCTTTTAGGAGTTGGATAGAGCATCTTAATTTCTCTACCTCAATTTATTTATTTATTTATTTATTTTTAATATTTTTGAGAAAGAGTCTCACTCTGTTGCCGGGGCTAGAGTGCCGTGGCGTCAGCCTAGCTCACAGCAACCTCAAACTCCTGGGCTCAAGCGATCCTCCTGCCTCAGCCTCCCGAGTAGCTGGGACTACGGGCATGCGTCACCACGCCCGGCTAATTTTATATATATATATATTTTTAGTTGTCCAGCTAATTTCTTTCTATTTTTAGTAGAGACGGGGTCTCACTCTTGCTCAGGCTGGTCTTGAACTCCTGAGCTCAAACGATCCTCCCGCCTCGGCCTCCCAGAGAGCTAGGATTACAGGTATGAGCCACCACGCCCGGCCCTCTCTACCTCAATTAGAGAAGGCATCCCATGGTCAAAGAACCAAGCGGCATTTACAATGTCCTTAAAACCACAGAAAGAATTATTGAAGTATTATGCATCAGAATGAATGAAAAACTGTTGCTATCCGAGAAATAAAAATCTTTAAACTATGGTTACTTTCTTAACAAAATGACTCTACATCTCTAAATTTCCCCATTAGGAAACTAAGGATCTATTTCTAATGTCTTAGGAAGAAAAAAAAAATGCCACGCAAATAAAGCTCATCACTATTACCCTCCAAGATTATATTTAAGTAGTGCTATTCTTCTTGAACTTCAAAGAGGTCTCCAGGCATCTCCCACTTAATGCTACACAATACTCCTAAGGACCAGATGGTAGGAATTACTTTTCCCCCTTAGTAGAAGGAGGCAAACAGAGGCTTTACAAAACCTTGGCAGCTCACGATACTCACACAGACAGAGCCACACTAGCGCCTGGATGCCGGAATCTGTTTCCTCCCAGCTGCTAATCTGTGAACCCCCAGAATAAACTTTTGACCATATTCAGACTTCACCACGAATCAAGCCACTAAATTTAATGAGGGCTTTAAATGTAAAATATTTGTGTTCAGTAAAATAAAAATATGATTCTGGAGCATGTGCCCCAGCTCTGGTGAAACCGTGCCAGGCCAACAAGCAAAACGGCAGCATACCACCAAGTGAATCAGCACTTAAAACAGACACCCATTTGGAATTTTATTTACTCACAAGACCCTAACAGGACATGAAAAGTCAATGCTGCATTGCGTATTTGTTCAAATCATTCTTAAAATCTAAGGTCAATAAAATAATCTCTTTTTTGCTCATTCTCACAAATTCTGAGTACTTGGCCTTCATAAAACCCAATGTGACAGGTAGCTAAATTATGAACTGTCACACTGCCAACACCTGTCTTTGGAGCTGTTTTTATAAATTATTAAAATTTCAGAGAAAATTAACAGGTAGGTCTAAACATGAACAGAGCTAACAAATTGTATTTAGTTCATATCCATTGAATCTTCATATTGCTAGTAACTCTTTTGGCAGACACCCATGAAATGCATAATAAATTACTTTTGTTCCAGTAAAGGAATCCGTTTTCTTCGAAGATTCATTTAGCAATAACCTTTCAGAGCATTGTAAGCCAGATTTCTTTAATTTGGCCTTGTTTTCCCGTAACATTATTTCATGTTTTTTGACAATTTTGTATATTCTTATAGAGGCAGGGGGAAAAAAACTGCAAAAAAAAATCTGTAATTTGCAAAGAGAAGTTGTATTCTGGGATGAGGCCATATGAAATGGTCTTTGGAGGCCAACAATCTTCTGCTTACACTTATTTTTTACCCAGGGCTCTGACAGCCAGAGGGCTATCAGATTGTGATAATGAGCCACTTATTAATAAACCACAGTTCTGTGATAAATTGGGTGGATGTATACGTTACAAACTATTTCAAGAGCAATACAGTTTTACTGTTCCTAATATACATACAAAACCATTAGACATTAATGTGGCAGAATGTATTTTCTAACTACTCCTTGCCATCCTCCAATCTCTCTCTCTCTCTCTCTCTCTCTCTCTCTCTCTCTCACACACACACACACACACACACACACACACACACACACACACACACACACGGAAAAATAGGGAAGTCTTGAAAAAGCCTTGAAATCAAAATGAAAGCATGCAAACGCCGCATGCTTGAACGTTCCGTGCCGGGGTGACGTGTGACTTTCACTGGAAGGCCAATGTGGTCAGACAGGAACGTGAGTTATTAGAAGGGGCTGTGAACAAAGAAAGAAAGGGAGCCTGGCACACGGGGAGCGTCAAGATAAAATGCCAACAAAATATTTATGTTCGTGGCTTGCAGCATGTGGCAAGTGGGATATTAATAACTGTGATGATTGGTCCACTCCCTGGGAGTGGAAACAGGCACTGGTAACTGGACCGGGAGGCAGGAGACGTCGGTTCCAGTCTCGGCTTCAACACTGGCTTGTTTTGTGACCTTACGGAGTCACTGCGGACCCCGGTTTATAAATGAGGCAATAATAATATCCAACCGCAACTCTCTCACAGGCCCTTGTGGGAGATTAATGATTTTTTTAACTCTTTTTTTACTCATTTAGAAAAGACCGTTTTGGACGATAGACTCTGGGAAAAAAAAAAAGGGGGCCCTTGCCTATTAAGAAATGCTTTTTTAATGATTTCATAAAAATGAATAGAAAGCAATGCAAACATTCTTAAAAGTTCCAAAACTTAGCACTCACTTGGGTGTGGGTTCAAATCACACCATTAGGATTTTAGTACTGTGATCTTGTATTTGATATTTTTTAAAAAACCTGCAAATATGAAGGGTTTTTTAATGCAGCATCTACAATGTTATAAACACATTGGATACATCAACAATAATTTTTCACTATTATTTTTCCTACCTAACATTACCCAACTGCCATATTCTTAGTACTATAATACATTTTTTTCTAAGTATAATATTGATAAGAAAATTTGCATTAAGTGCCTTACATACATACTTGGTCATGAACAAATCACTTCTCCAGCACTGTTTTCCCACCTGTTTCAGTGGGAAGATATTTGATGCTGAAATCACTGATCAAGATAAGAAGACATTATTTCCTCTCTAAAGATTTCAAAGAGATGAATTAATATCACATACTAATCTAACGTTGTAGCAGTAACAACACTGACTCTGCGTCAGCCAGAACTAGGGCCAACTAGAAGCCCCGCCTCTTAATTTGTTTGACACATGACACTGGGCCTGTTCTTTACCTTCTGAGTCCCACTCGGGAGGATTAAAAAAGAAAATGTTCCTTAAGCACTTGGCACATAAACGGTACTTGATAGAAATTACTAGTTTCCTGCCTCCCTATGTCTACTATCTTACAAGAATGAAAGAATGGGAAAGGGAGGAAACATCCCAAATGCAAGAGCCCGACCATAAAACGCAAGACCGATCCACCACTGCTTGTCTCTCAAATGCTCCTAAAGGCTCTCGTGCAATATTCAAGGTAACAGTGAAGCCGGAATTTTCTGCCCCGGTTCCGGCAGCCTCTTGCATGACAGCGTCCCTTCATGTCAAGCTCCTCTGAGTGAAAGCAACTTACACTGTAAGCACAACATAAGTCCTTCAAGAATGTACCTCAGCTTTTTAATAGGAGAAAAACACTGTTGAGTATAAATCTGCTAATAAAGAATCCCCTCCTCAGCTGGAAAATGCATAGTGAGCTCTGGGACTAAATGGGTGTTTTTCAATTTTCACCATAGGATGCAAATCGTATACAAAAAATAAAATCTATAAAAAGAATTTTAAATATTGACCTGCCTAAGCTTTCTTCTGAAAGCCTTGTAAGTTTTTTCAAATTTAAAAATTTTTTTTAGAGACAAGTTTTCTATCTGTTGCCCAGGCTAGATTCACACTCCACCCACTTCAGCCTTCCGAGTACCTGGGACTACACGTCCACACCACCAGTGACCCAGAAAGCCTTATAAAGCACATTGTTGATCCTAACAAGTGTCAGTCCCTAGATCACTGCTGTTGGCTCTAAGTACTTAAGGGTGTGCAGTTAACTCTTTCAAACCACCGCGAAGCTCAGGAATGCTTGTAGTAGGGAAAGGTCTTGCTAGGCATGTAGTGTCCCAGAAGCACACATGGGACAAGAACGATGACACCAATTTAATGGTGAGAAACTGACCGAAGAGTGGTGAAGGCCCACCACCCACAAAGGCACAGACCAGCCAGTGATGAATCTGAGATCAAGTCTATCTCAGACTAAGAACGTCTGCCCTCCTCTTTGTGGAAGTTGTGTATCATCAACAATGAACCCATGAAGGTGAGGAAACTTATTTCCTATCACTAACACGCCATACGGGAGAAGTCACCCGGCAGCCACCCCAACCGACCTGCCCCCAGAAGCCCTGGAGACGGAGAAATCACAGTGCAGGCCAGAGCCGTAAGGCTCTAGGGTCAGCACGTATAATCAGCTCCAAGGAGATATTTCTTTCCTTACTAATTGTATGGAGGAAACCTTGCTTGTAAAATGGACAAGCAGGAGCATGCTAGCATTGTTTACATCAATTACCAAAATGCAGCACTCCCCAATTAAGGATGTCTTCATTGTTGGACTCCAGCATACAGACAGAAGACACATTTGTCACCGAAGGAGGAATTAGATAAAGTCCATCCCGTCGTCTGTGCCCTGCTTAAGGCCGACTCGATATTGATTTGAAATATTTGCAAATATCTACTTTCCACCCGTTTTACCGGCCTCATTTACTGCCGTTGGCTTCTTACGCACCCCACGCTCTGGCCACACTGAACTCCGTTTCCCTTCAGTACCAGACATTCCCCTGTTGTTTCCCAATGTGTCCCCTGCAAAACTCCTACCCACCAATTCAAATTTCCTCCACCCTATGAAGCCATTTCCAACTCCACTTATCACTCATTTAAAACTTTTTCAAATCTGAAAATATAACATTCATGTCGATACCTGCCCCACCACCACTACCGCGTTTAGAGCAACTGCAGGTCTGCGGCCTTGTTTTGCTCAGCTATAAACAGCTCCTGCCATGGACTTATGCTTCTAAAATGGAACGGCGACCAGCAAAGCAAGGGCTAGTCAGGTACAGTTCATCTCCATTTACTTCCACATTTCATGGTTAATGATAACTTCAACATTATATTGGCAGTTTTAGTATCGACTTAAGTAGTATTAATTAATTATTAATTAATAGCATGAATTTTGGGGCCAGGCGAGATGGTTCACCCCTGCAATACTAGCTCTCTGGGAGGCCATGGCAGGAGGATTGTTTGAGGTCAGGAATTCAAGACCAGCCTGAGCAAGAGCCAGACCCCATCTCTACTAAAAATGGAAAAACTTATGCGGGAACAGTGGGGTGTTCCTTGTAGTCCCAGCTACTTGGGAGACTGAGGCAGGAGGATCACTTGAGCTCAGGAGTTTGAGATTGCAGTGAGCTATGATGACGCCACTGTACTCTGCATTTTAGCCAGGGCAACAGAGTGAGACTCTTGTCTCAAAAAAAAGTATTAATTTTTAAGTAATTATTTATAGAAACTACTTTAAGACAGGCCAGGTATGTTCAACGATTCCTTATTCTCAGATATTGTTTTATTCCTAATTTCACCCCCAGATTAATCTCTCCTAGCCAAAGGAAATTCTTTTTAAAAAAATTTTTATCTATAAAATTTGGGAATTGAGCTATATAAAGTATCCTCCAGTTTTATGATTTTTGAGTTATAGGAGGAGTCGCAGGAGGAATAGGACTATTTCTGGACTTATTAAATCTTATTTGGGAATTGCTGAAATAGAACATGTTACCGTGTTTCTCCCCAAAGTAACAATAACCAAAAAAAGAAAACCCTAGAAAACATAACTCAATCTTCTCTAATATTTTGAAATAAAAATTATAAAAAAATATATAACTCAGTCAATAAATGGAATTCAAGAAAAAATATTTTAATATTCTTACAATCCACAGAGAATAAATGCCAAAGAAAATTTAGGTCAGTAAATCTACACGTATAAGAAAATTTTTAGCCAAAATGAAAGGCTATTTTTGACACAGAAATTAACCAACTTCTTATCAAAAATTAAGTTCAACTTTTTTTTAATAAACACAAAGAATTCCGGCCGGGCACCATGGCTCACGCCTGTAATCCTAGCACTCTGGGAGGCCGAGGTGGGCGGATCGTTCTGAGCTCAGGAGTTCGAGACCAGCCTGAGCAAGAGCAAGACTCCGTCTCTACTAAAAAAAATAGAAAGAAATTATCTGGACAACTAAAAATATATAGAAAAAATTAGCGGGGCATGGTGGTGCATGCCTATAGTCCCAGCTACTCGGGAGGCTAAGGCAGAAGGATTCCTTAAGCCCAAGAGTTTGAGGTTGCTGTTAGCTAGGCTGATGAGCGAGACTCTGTTTCAGGAAAAAAACAAAAGAATTCCAAAGGAACAAAATAGGCAATATTTTAATTCCAGGCTGCATGGCAGGAGTCTGGCTGACCTGAGAAACTCACTGCCCTCCCACCACCTTCCAACACGCACACAGCCCACGACCAAGACAGAGTCCTGGGGAGGAGGCCGGGCCATCCACGTGATGACTCTCATCAGAAGGAAGGTCTCCTTTTTTCCCAAACAGGTCTTATGAAAGCACAAATTAGCAACCAGTATACAAAGCTAAGACACACAAAAAGCCAAAGGAATGAGGCTTCTGAGCAGGGCAGAAATGGTTTTCGTGGCACTTTGACACTTATCCTGGAAGAATGCTGTGTACCGGGATCCTTCCCATACCTCCATTCCTGCTGGGGAGGGGAGCCTGGGAGCCCCCGCTTCCAGCAGCACACTAGGACAGCCCCTTCCAGAACACGCAGCTCCTGCAGTCCCCTGAACCCCCACCAAGAGAACTCAGGAACCTGGTGCCACCAAGTAGAAACACTGCTCCTGTCATGCCACAGGACTTTCAAAAAGCCTGCTGAGAATGCCTATTGGTGGTCACCTACAACTAGGGGGATTTTTCTAGGGGGAATTAAAATCAAGATCAAGTTTGATATGAACCTCTGAAACAGTTCTGAACTTCCCTGCTGTAACTCACAATCATTAAAGCAAGGCAGTTATGTTGCTACTTAGTTATGTTGCTACTTACATTTCTAAATGGAGGGATATGTGGCCTCACTCTTGAACTGGGAGCGTGCCTGAGATTGCCCTTTGTTTGGTAGCTGTTGCACCATTAAACAAAGGTAGCCTTGAACTGCTCATTTCTACCAGTCAGCGACAGGGAGCACTGGAGATCACCGGGGTGGATACGTTATCTCAGGAGGCTTAAACTCCATGCTAAGGAAGGTGCTGTGTAATACATACACTTTCTAAACACCAGACACTACCTTGCTATGTAGATCTGATATTTTCTTCACCCTACAGCATTTCGCAAAATCCTCTAGGCAATCAGGTACAAAGCCAGCTGCCCACCAACATCATGCACTGTGACCAAAATGGGAAAATGACACACCTTTGTCAACACAGCTACCTTTTAAAAATGCTTCTGCCGGCTGCTCACAGATGGCCCCTCCAGCAGACTCTTCACGGCTACTCAGCTGCCACTTTGGCCAGGCCACATGCATGAAGGCTCAGCCCACCCACAGAAGACACTGGAAAGTGCTAAAAGGACCCATGGGCATACACGGGCACTCCCTGGTAACAACCTGGGGAAACCACTCAAGTCTGCTGCAATCATTCTTAGAGTGGGAGAGTTTCCAAAGGAAGCCAGCAGATGGGCTTCTACCAAGGAGGCCTGATTCCCCAACACACACGTCAGGTAGGCGCTTACGGAGACATCCATGATGGTATGGACACATCCATGACAGGGTCACCACGGAGTGGGGGAGAAACCTGCAAGCCCAGGTGCCAGCCGTGTGCCCTCGGAGAGAGGCCAGGAGGAGTGGGTCCCTGGGATGGAAGGCAGGACGGCAGGCCGACCAGCACCCCCACCCCTACCCTGGAAAAGGGGGCCCAGCCTCATCACCAAGAGCTGTCCCCGGCTGCAGCACACACACCAGCCACAACTGGCTCCCAGAGGGCAACCAGCAAGCCTAGGACCAGCTGTAGAACTCCCGAGGGCCCCCTTCCAGCCAGTCCGGGGCCCTTTCCACTGCCTATTTACTCTTCTTTACCTGGAGGGCAACTGATAGGACTTGCTAATAGCCAGTTTTGGAATTTTACATCACAAAACCACCAGAGCAAAACTAACTCCACCCAGAAAAGTTCCAAGTCCGCAAAGCCCATTGTTGGGCAAATAGCTCTGCTTCAGTGCCATTTGTCATTCAGATTCGGTTTTTGCCACACTTAAGCTGGATGTATCACCAAAAAAGTGACTTGGAGAAGGCAGCCATCCTCCTTTCAGCTGGGAGAGACGTGGGCTCTGAGGCCGAAAATCTGCCTGCTCCCTCAATGCTCTGGAAAACCAAGATTCTATTCTGGCTCATTTAGCTACATAATTGCTTCTGAGGACTAGGGCATATTAAAGAATATCTTAAAATAATTTTGATCTTTTCATTTCCCCACAAGTAGCACATTCTGTTTACCACTTTAGATCCTTAAAGTTACATCCTACCCACCCGTAGGAAAAAAATCATACACCAGAGTCCAATTTTAGAAAGACTAGAAACATTCTTTAACGTGTATCTGTAACAAACAAAAACTAAATGGCTTTTTCCTTTGTGAAACTCTGAACAGACATCTTGTTCCATTACAGAAAAAGTGCAATAGAGTTTGGTCGTAGGACAAAGAGACATATCAAATATAATTTGAAGCACAGTTCAAATATTTTGTTTTAAATAATTAGTTTTTGTTTGTTAAAGCCAGTAAAAATACGATGCAAAGAAACCAGATCTGTGGTTCCCAAACACCTCCAGGGCAGCAGTTTCAATTTCACCTGGCGCGCTTGTTCAAAAATACTAATTTCCAAGCCCCACCCTCAGAGACTCTGACTCAGAAAGCCCAGGGTGGGGCCCAGGAATCTGTAGTATTTTAAAGTACCCCAAATAATTCCAATGCAAAACTAAACGTAGAAAACAATTACTAAGTAAATAGGGATTTAAATGCTGGTGTTTGGTCCTAGGCTAGTCTCCGCATAAACCTAAAAGTCACCAGGGCACTTTCCAAAGTCCTGCTTCCCCGCGGCCCTGCCCTAGGCTCACAGAGGTCTAAGGTGGGGCCCAGCAATTTTTTTCAAGAGCGTTCCAGGTAAATTTGGGAAACATTAGGGTGGGAAAATGCTCTTTAGGTGAGGCAAACTGGGTTTCAGTCACAGCTTTACAAAAGCTGTGACCTTCACAAAGACCCTGGTCCTGTCTTCTGTGGCACAAATCGCTCCCAGGTTTGTCACGTGGCTGAAAATAAGGACAATTAAGGTGCATTGGAAGACAGGAGGGCCTCCCAGCAAGAGCACAGCTGGGAGAAGAAAAATCACTGAATACCGCAGCACGTGACATATTGTGAGTTTTGCTTTGGATAGATGAAAAAAAGGAAAAAAGAAAGCTGGAGTTGATGTGATAAGCACAAATAACTTACTGTTGTGGGCACTGGAATCTGTGAAACCACTGGCCTAGTAGCTTTTCTGATCCATATTAGAAATACACATAAACATACATACATATATAGCAACTCTAATAAAAACCTGGAAATAAAACAATTTAAAGCTCTTTAAAACCAAAACTTCATGCTTTTACTTGGGTTAATTTAACCATAAAAAATGATATAGATCTTAATTAAGAGGTTTGTAAAGTACTTCGGTTTGTCATTTTGTTGACATTTAAATGTAATTTCCTCTAAAAACTATTCTTAGGTATCACTAACTAAACCGAACTGTTGGTTTAGATTATTGTACTACCAGATAAGATAAAATTTGAGATAATTTACTAGAGAACAACCCACTAATTTAGGAGTCTACATTGTTTCAGCACTTACCCCTGAGGCTGTAGGTTGTGTTGTAGGGGAAGTATTTTTGCTGCAGTCATCTGAGTTAGAAGAGGTTGAAGATGGAGTCATAGGAATGGAATTATTGCTATTGCCTGCAACAGTCAAAATTAACCTTATAAATATACATCTACTCTACTGTTAAGATAGGCAAATACTTTACAATCAAATGGCATTTTGTTATATTTACCAGAGCAAGTCTTTGACTTATTTATGTTCTTAGGTTTTCGTTTCCTGGTTTGAATTCCCTCTTTTTTCATAGCAAGAGGTCGAGGCACCTAAAAAAATTTCATAGGCTATAAGCTTTATCACTATTATACTGAAGTAAAACCAAACTCAAGATTCAACACTGGTACTGAAAGCCCCCATTTAAAAGAACTTGGCATAAGTTTCAATCCAATTTTTATATACTCAATAGATTCCAAGTGCACAAAGACTATACTTTTCCCATCAAATGCAGAGACTCCTTCAGGGAAAATGGGGTGATTTGCCAAAGAGAATTTAATACCTTCAACTTAATGTTTATTGTTTGAAATGACTTCAATTATAGAGTAAATATTTATTGAGTAAGTATTTTTAAAGAGATCATATATTCTATTCCTCTGACAGATGCAAGGTTATTTTTCTTTTTAAGATTCAGGTGTTCATAATATTTTGTGTAACGTTTTAAAATGAAGTATCATTATTTGGAAACAGTCTGAAAAAAAAGAAACGAAATGAAATCTTTCAAACTATAACTATCATCTTTGCACAAGTGTCTTTGATTACTTCTAGTTATTGCTCACCTAGTTGATTTCTTTAACTGTTCAGTTTTTAAAAATTGGTTTCTATCATGTTATCAATTCTAAAATGCACATTTTCCACATTTTCATATTTCTAAAATTGGAATGTATCTTACAATGGATGTTTCTGATAGTCTAATTGGCAGCATTTTTGGTTTCTTACTAGTGCATAAGAGCTTATTATAATTAATATCAGATTCAATAAAGTGGATATATTCCACATATATTGAATATAGAGTACAATCAATAAAATATACATCCAAATTTTTCACTTTCATTTGTCAAATTTTTTAAACTGAAACCACACGCAAACCAGACACTAAATGTACACATGAGTGAGCAGAATAATTGGCGCACCCCGTGCAGTTTCATGTAGAGTCCACAAGCATTGCACACAGGTTCGCCCTCAGCGTTTCTGCGCCATAAGGTGGTGGTCGTGGTATGACAGTTGGCACAGGACAATCCAAGCCGCCGTGACGAAGGCTAAAAACAGCACAAGAATGTAAGTAGAAAAATATAAATGATTTTTATGTATACTCTACATTCATACATTGATGTATCATGTTCCTGTCATCAACAAGCATGTATCTGCTTTATTATAAATGAAATGTTTCTTGAGAAAAAAAATTTCAAGTGTAATTAGGTTGACCTTCCTGGACCGAGAAACTTGAATTTTGCCAAGTGTGCTTGATACCATATATTTGACTTGCTCTCCCAGCGCATCGTCAAAGATTCTAGAATAACTGGAAAGCAGTCACACGGTTAGCCCATACTCCATGCAAAGCTTTTACCAGCACTGTTAACATGGAGAGCCTCACCCACAGTTTCTTCTCCAAGAATTGTTTCCCAGTTACTACTGTTACTTTTTAAGGAGAATTAAAAGACTTTCCAGAAGTTGCCCGAATAGTTACATTCTGAAATATACCAGAAGTAATACAACTAGACTCTCCTTAGAGCCCCCTACCCCATCCACGCACAGCAGTTGGCCGTGCACTGTTGTGACAAGTCTGAGACATAAGCCATGCAATGCAATCGCAAGCCACCTGCCAATGTGCTAAATGGCTTTGGGCAGTCTCCAATTCCCCTGAAAACTGGAGATAATCAGATTTCTTAGATAGGTGTAGAGGAATAAACCAGAAATCGTTACAAGGGTCTATATACATTAATGGAAAGTGACCTAAGAAAAGGTATAACATTTTTGTAAAGAAAGAAATAGTTTAATACATTTCATAATTATTGTTGTGATTGCCTACTTCTTGAATTTTTGTTTTATTCCTTTCACAAAAGGTACAAGCAAATTTCACAGCATTGCTTTAATGCTGGCATTGTCTTATATACAGTGACGCTAATATATTTTATGTGCTCCATCTGTTATACTCAACTTTTGTTCATACTAAGGATTGTTATTACCAGGAAAAGCCACCTGTCTGGCACTATAACTCCCATTTCTGTTTTCTTTATGCTCCTAACACCCTTAAAAGGAATTTGTTTTCTCTAAATTACTACATGTGAATTATACAGGGTGAAAATTTAAGCTAGTATATTATTTCCTACCCCAAATGGTATAATACAAAATTTGTTTTAAAATTACCTAATCTAAATTTCTTTTTTAAAATTTGCTTTAAATTACTATAAAAATTGTGCTGCAACCTCAGTAAAAAATGTTGTGGGGAAAACTCAGGGACCAAAGCAAGTTGAAAATTACAAAACTTGGGAAGTTAAGAAAAGAAATTATAAAGAATAGAGAACAAAAATGTAAACTGAGCATGTTCTGAACATTCAGATTATAGGACAGAGATTTCCAAAATCTTTGCTAGCAAATTTAAAAGATGAAATTGAACTTTGCATTTACAGTTCATATCCTGTTGCATTACTTTAGCATCACTCTTTATAGACAAATTAAAAAACAAAGAGACACTGGTAAACCTTTTAGTACTACAACATTTCTAAGAAGTCAGTGCTAAGAATCAATTTGACTTTTGGTTGAAATGAATATGCTTGGCTGACAGAAGAACTACCTGGGAAATTGTTTTGCTAAATGATGAAAACATTAACAAAACTTTACACATCAAGGTTTTTCTTTTTTCTCCTTGTGGTTAAAATAAAATAATTTTCTAGGTGAGGGACAGGAAGGTTCATTTTATAAACAGGCCATTTATGACAGTTTCCAGTGGAATTTAGAGCCAATGTGAAGCAAACTTGTTATCAGAATTTGCCATTATAACAAAGAACTTTATGACTGTCAACTGCAGATCATAAGTGAAGCCAGTCCTCATAAACATGTGAAATGCAGGTGAATGGGTTATAAAAGTTCCTTGTAACAAGTGATCTCAGTTATATTCCTCACTGACAAGGAATTCAAGTTACACCATAAATCTCTTATTTTGCAATGTATTACAAGTTCAGATTCACAGTGATTGGTTCTGTACTGCTAGCTAAACAAACTTGAGTTCAACATTCTGTTTCTGAGAACTAAGATAGATCCATCAAAACCATAAATAAGAAGCCCACAAGGAGAACTAATTGATAGCAACACACCCCTCAATTGGTATCATTTATAACTCATTTACAAAGCATATTGGCTGACCTTGGTTACCGCCAAAACACCTGTCCCACAGAGAGAAAACTAATGGGTTCAGAAAAGTTAAAAACCGTTTTCTTTCTGGGAAGCTTTTTATGGGTAAGTGTACAAAACAAATGGCACTATCTAAATATGGATATTATTAGATCAAATTTATAATGCAACTAGAACCTAAACGGCTATTATTCCAAATATCAGATTTTGCTCATCTCAAGAAAAATGTTACCTTTTAGAGTTCAGCTAGTACCCAGCTCAATGTTGCCTTTCCCCAAAAATAGTAATAATCAGTTTCATTGTTCATGCATTCTCTAATACATGGAAACAAGGAAGTTCTGTGGAATATTTTCCAGTGACTACTTTTTCTTTTTTAATATGATGCATTTAAGAAAAATGAAAACCATAGAGAGTCACACAATGAAGTTAAAGGTTGTCCTTTAAAGGAAATTTTAAGCTGTGGGAGGCTGTAGCAAGCTTAAGGCACATACATTTATTAAATTAACCTTGGCCACTTTATTTTAAATGCATTAAAAACAAAACAACCATAAAACTAATTGCTTCTCTTTAAGGTGTCAGACTTACATTGTGATGCAATTTCACTCTAATCTATTTAACACAAACAACATGTGTAGCATTTGTTCCTGCTAATTAGAGTATAACAATTAAATAAATTACTTGGATACTTAAGACGTCTGGCATCTAACTGTAAAATATTTAGCTTTAAAATGTTATTAGATTATGAGTACTTGGCTAAACAAATGTTAGCTTTACAATGGTGTTTGTGAAAACTTTATTTTCTCTAATCACTACAGTGGTAAATACCCTCTCCTGCTAATAAGCACACTTAACAATGACAACAGGAGATAACTTTCTAGAAGAAAATCAGAATTCCCATAGGAGTAAACATGGTCAAATGTGTCCAAATTGGTGAAAATTCTCAACTTCAGAGCATAGAGACTACATGGTTTCTCAAGTTCTATGTAGTTCTCTCAACAGCCAGATTAAAAAATAACAAAGATTAAATTTTCAGACTCAAGGGCAATCAAAAGACATATGGAATTTGGGGCTAAACCTGTCCCTCTCCGGGGTAAGAGGTAGAAGGGACCAAGAAGCAAAAAGGACACAGTGAAAGGGCCCCAGAATGAGGCGGTGAGGAGGGCCCGGCGGGTGGGTGTGTTTTCGCCGTACTCTATTTCACGGGAATGTTGTAAGTGAACGTGGTTTTTCAAGAATAAAATCCAAACCACACCAAAGAGCACACAGTGAAAAAAATCTTCCTTCACGGGGCCTCGGTCAGTCTGCTCAGCTCTTCTCCCCAGAGGGTACCACCACTACCAATTTCTCGTGTGTTCTTCCAGAATTATTTCAGTGCATTGGCAAGTACATCTAGAGATACGTAAATATAGATTTTTGAACTTTTAAAAAAATGGTAGCACCATGCACTTTCCTTGTTTGTCATTTAGGGACGTCCTTCCCTGTGTGCGAATACGGGGCAAGGCTGTCTTGGCTTCCCAGACGCTGGTTTCAGGGCGACCTCTGCTCGGGCGCCAGGACGGCCGGCCGGACCGACGGGACAGCGGCGGACGCACCTGTCCCCGCGGGGCAGGGCGGCGGTCACACTCACCACGCGCTTCTGCGGCTTGATGAGGGGCCGGCTGAGGCCGTTCATCTTGCTGTAGAGGCCGCACGCGTTGCACAGGTAGTGGCCGGTGCCGTCCCGCCGCCACAGCGGCGTCTGGATGGAGCCGCAGTTCACGCACTCGCGACTCTCGGGCAGGTCTTCCAGCAGGTCTGCGGCGAGAGCAGGGGACCGGGTGAGGCCGCGCGGGCCGCCCCTCCCCACGGCACCCCGACACCCCAGGCCCTGAACCCCGACGCCGGAGGCGCCTGCCCGGCTTCCCCGCCCGCGCCCGGAGCCGGGGTTTTGATTTCGTCGCTACTGATCTGCTGACCATTTGTGCGATGCTTCTGCACCCCTGGGCGCCCCAGGAGAAACCCTCGCAAGGTCGGAGTCAGTGCTGAAAGCAGAGGACCTCAGAGGTCGGCTTGGTCCCCTGACCCCTACTCTCAGGCTCCCCCCAGCTTTTTAAAACTGAAATCCATCATAATTACAATATGCCACTTGCCAACCCCCCCCCCAGCCACACACTGTTAACGCTGATCACCGACCCCCACTGCAACCCACAAATATCCCGGGACACAGTGAGGTTGCCTTCTTTACTTTTATCTCAAGTAATTTTTAAAAGGCATTTTCTATATCTGCCACTCTTCGTTATTCACCTTTTCTCCAATTTAAAATAGTCAAGTGAAATAAAAGTACTGTTCTTAGGCACTTACGATAATTAGAAATTATAAATGGGGAAAATTACTCGGGTCTTCTCAGGGGGGGAAAAAAGCACTAACATTATTAAGCATAGAGTTTAAGTTTAATTTTCTTGCCACAGGATCAAACACTAAATATTCCGATTTAGAAGTGGGTCTAATTGCTTCTAACTGCAAAGGTTTTACAAAAGGTTGCTACTTCACTGATTTAGAAAATTACCAAGACCTTCCCAGACATAAATAATAGTCTTCTAATTTCCTACACTAAAATTTCAATTTATGCAATCTATCTAAAATGTGTCTATTTTACATCATTTTTATTATTTGGCTGGTTTTTAGAATTCACAACTACCTAAACCTGCTAATAAAAAGAAACCTTAATTAAGAGTACATGGTTCTAACATTTATTACTTCCCCTCAAGAAGGTTAAATAAGAATAAATATCTATTGTCTATAATGAGACAGGTTCTTATGCAGACTTTTTAAAAATAATGTTTCCTACTGTTTAGGGTTGTTTAGAGGGTGTAAATGTTCTAGTTTGTCATTCTTGAAGAAGCATGTCTGAATTACTTATTAAAGTAAATAAACATTACACTTTAGAGTTTTTATTTAAAGATTATGTGTACTAGCAAACCTTTCCCTCACATTCTCCTACAATTTATAGCTTGTGTCTACCATCAACTGTCTGGTAAAGATATTTAAATATGACTTTAGCATAAAAACTCTTTAATTCCATCAATACTATTTACCTTACAAATTAAGTCTCCTTTCTCCTGATTTCCTGAGTTATGTCTTAAGTTTAAAAGACACTAGCATCCTACACAACCCGAGTTCAAAGTTGTCATGGGGATATTGCAACTTACAACACATCACAAAGATTTATTCTTCTCCGCCTTAAAAGCCACTATTGACTACGGTAATCAGTAAAATGCTCAGGACTTCAAGGACGCTGAAGTTAAACAAGGTATTCGTCTTTGTTGTTGACTTTAAAATGTTACCTATCAGAGCCCCTCTGGATAGAGGAGTGGGGCGTTCCCTGGAAAACCCAGCCCTAAACCTGGCCTCCTTCCTCTTTGCTGGGAACAATAAAGACGCCCAGGAGAAGACGGTGTAAACCCCCAGGTAGAACTCTTTATTCATCTGAAAACCCAAAGACAAAATTTCATTTAAAGTCCACTTTGGATAAACAAAATCTAGGAACTTTGCTTATTTCTAATTAAAGAAAATCTGTCTCATTGCTTCCCTACCTCTCTTCCACACCCCACACCCACCAGGCAGCTATAATTCTATAACTGACAGAAATGGGGGAAAAAGTTTTATAAAAATTATAAAATCGGCCGGGCGTGGTGGCTCACGCCCGTAATCCTAGCTCTCTGGGAGGCCAAGGCGGGCGGATTGTTTGGGCTCAGGAGTTCGAGACCAGCCTGAGCAAGAGTGAGACCCCGTCTCTACTAAAAATAGAAAGAAATTAATCGGACAACTAAAAATATATAGAAAAAACTAGCTGGGCATGGTGGCGCATGCCTGTAGTCCCAGCTACTGGG
>CAUYSK010074277.1:0-11168 GCA_963575035.1 Avahi laniger | reverse complement strand
GTGTTGCCCGGGCTAGAGTGCTGTGACGTCATCCTAGCTCACAGCAACCTCAAACTCCTGGGCTCAAGCAATCCTGCCTCAGCCTCCCGAGTAGCTGGGACTACAGACATGCGCCACCATGCCCGGCTAATTTTTTCTATGTATTTTTAGCTGTCCAATTAATTTCTTTCTATTTTTAGTAGAGACGGGGGTCTCGCTCTTGCTCAGGCTGGTCTCGAACTCCTGAGCTCAAACAATCCACCCGCCTCGGCCTCCCAGAGAGCTAGCATTACAGGCATGAGCCACCGCGCCTGGCCTGTTTCTGTGTTCTTAAAAGGTATGGCTAACTGTAGGGTTTCTATGGCAAATCTGATGAAGATTATGGCACTATCCTTTTCTCTCACCTATGAGAATGGAAAAATAAAGCCCAGGATTCTGCTCTATTTCCTATGTACCAAAGAATGTGGAAGTCGACCTCATTTACATTCCAAATGCTGCTCTGACATTGAGCAGATAGAAGGAGCTCAGCTATGGAAAATCCAGCTCCCCGCTGTGGCTAAGTAGGAGCTCTCAAGGAGAGGAGAGACCAGCTTCCCTTTGGGTCCCAGCAGGGATCCGGGTCTGGTCTGTAACCAGCTTGAACAAGACCGGGGAAGCACCATTTTCCTGATAGAAAATGCTGATAAAAAGAAAATTGGGTAAGAAAAATCACACGTGTATAATATTCAATGTCATCTTCATCTTCTTGTGGCCCGCGATGCTCAATATTGATCCGTGCAATTTAGCGGGAGTCCACATGTGAGTCGTTGGAAATGCAGCCCAAAGAGAGTCTTAAAAATTTGATGCTGCTCTAATAGCGTGAGATGTTTGGGAGCTGATCGGCTCGGAGATCATTCTGATTCAAGGCGTGAGTTTTCTTTCTTGTAAGAGATGAGAATTGATGAAATGAGCGTTCCCACTCTGGGCTAGCAGGAGAGAAACTCTAAGAGGTAAACCTGTATCCTTGAGGGCAGGATCCTGCTACTCCAGGAGGATTGGTGTGTGGGTAGAGGGGCGGTTCACAGGAAGCTCAGGGCAGCCCTGTCTCTCTGTGACGAGTTCTCTCCTCTGAATGTTTTCAAATCTTGAGTGGCAGGTGAAAGAGACACACAAGAAGTGGGGATTGGTTCCTATCTAGCTGGTCTGGAAACTTCCCAGCACTTATCCGTAGACAGCAAGCCGACGCGGGTTCCCTGGACATCGGTCTTTCTTCATTCTCTTTGGACAAACTGGGACATTGGAAAGGAATATGCAAGTCTGGTTAAGTCGTGAGCAGTTGTGTTGGCCGAATTGTTGTACTGAAGCCCAGTGCTTTCACTGAAAACGTGGAGAAATAATCTCTGATGATGACTTCTTGCCTTCGTAGGGGAGAAAGCAAGAGTCATGGTTGATGCTATAACAAAAGACAGAGTAATGAGAGAAAAGCATAACAAATTTACTTAACAAAGTTCTTTGTGACATGGGAGCCTTTAGAAATGAAGACCAAGGACCCAGGGAAAACAGTATTTTTATGTTAGTTCTGTTGAAAGAGGAGGATAGTTGTGGAAAGCCACGATTGAACAAAAGGGTAGGATCTAATGGTAAAGAATTGTCCATATTCACTCTCTCTCCCCTTCTCCACCACAGTGGTGTGTGCGGTTCACTTTGTTTCTTGCCACGTCTTCTCACAGGCTTTCAGGATCAAGCAATTTCTGACCAAGAAACAAAAGCAAAATCGTCCCATTCCCCAGTGGATTTGGAGGAAAACTGGTCATGAAATCAGGTACAACTCCAAGAGGAGACATTGGAGAAGAACCAAGCTGGGTCAGTGAGGAATTGCGCGTGAGAGATCACACATATTTATGCTATATATCAAGGTCACTATCATCTTACCGTAGCAAGCTGAAAATGTCATTACTATCCCGACAGTCAGACACATTTCACTGGGGAAATGATTTTTCTCTTTGTTTATATGCCCTGCACTAATAAGCTGGTCCAGTAATAAATATACGAGACCTTTTGTTTGAAAAAAAAAAATGTCCGGATTCTTCTTGGCCTGTGTAGCATTTATTTCCTCTGGGTATAGGGAAGGGCACATGCCACACATGTACCTTTGGGGCATGAGAGAGGGGGAGGTCAGGGAATGGTCTTTCTAGGTCTTAAGGCTTTCTTTGGGGAGAGGAATTCTAGTTTCTATGACCCACTTGGGGGAGAAGGGAGGATGGAAGAAGGTCAGAGAGCCCTTGCTTCCGAGGCCCTGCCAATCTCCCTTAGTTCAAAGTGTCAGCCTGCCAAGGTGCCATACTTTGGGATATCATGCCTTGAACCCTGACATGTTCTCCAGCTGCCAATGCTACCCACAGACTGACATCCTGCCAGCAGCTCAGCCTTCAGGCCAGAGCCTTCGGAACCGGGGAGGGCCTCCTCCATGGCTCCAGCTTGGCCAAGGGTTTGGTGATATTCTTCTGCTGCGTAGGCTTCATTTCTTTTCATTCTCCTTTTTTTCTCCCCTCCTCTGAAACAGCCTAAGAATACTGAGAAGTGAACAGGGGAGAGTTAGTGAAGATTCCAGAACCCCAAAGGAGATTCCAGTGTTTTTGATGCTGTTTGTTTCCTGCGGGTTAGTATGGAAATTCCAAGGATGACAATGGCAACCATGGCTTCCTTCTACCACATTCTAGTGGGTAAAGCATGTCACAGGTCCACACGCTATTAGGGAGAGAGAGGACATAGATTACACCTATCGATGGGAGTAGCTGCATGTTTAGGAGTGGGAAGAAATGACAGGAGTTATATTTGGAGACAATCTACCACACAAGGATGACAAATAGACGAGTTTCCTATGGAAAGTATTAATTAATTAATTAATCTTGGAGACAGGGTCTCGCTCTGTTGCCCAGGCTGGAGTGCAGTGGTGTCATCATAGCTCACTGCAACCTCTAACCCTTGGGCTCAAGCGGATCCTCCTGCCTCAGCCTCCCAAGGCTGCAGGCATGGACCACGACGCCCAGCTAATTTTTTGTTTTTTGTAGGGATGAGGTCTTGTTTTCAGGACAGAAACATGGAAACTGCCTTGTATTATCTTCCTATACCTTGAACTGAGAATTTTTGCATGTATTTATTTGCAATTTTCAAGTATACAATATATTATTACTAACCATAGTCACCATGCCCTGAACTTTGAGAATTGTTATCCACGAGTCTGTTATTTACTATTCGATGGCGCGTCAATGAAATAAGAAACCACATCATCTCATGTTTACTGTTGTGTCACTTGAGCCCTCCAGGAGGCAGATGCTGAGACAGGAGTGGAAGAGACTTGTTAAAGTTAATCCCAACGAGAGATAAAAAGAGAGGGCAAGGCAGGACTGGGCAGGAAGAGCCTCAGACAAGTGACATGGATTTGAAAAAAGTCTCATACAACTCAATGGGGAGCTCCAGAGCAAAGACTGCTCATCAGAAGGGTCCTGCGTTGGGCAGAAATGGCCCCACTATCCCCTGCCATGCTCAATCATTGGCTGTCAACTAGCTGCAATCCTTGCAGCTAAACAGAAATTTCTTTCTTTCTTTTTTTTTTTTTTTTTTTGAGACAGAGTCTCACTCTGTTGCCCTGGCTAGAGTGAGTGCCGTGGCGTCAGCCTAGCTCACAGCAACCTCAAACTCCTGGGCCCAAGCGATCCTCCTGCCTCAGCCTCCCGAGTAGCTGGGACTACAGGCATGCGCCACCATGCCTGGCTAATTTTTTCTATATGTTTTCAGTTGTCTGATTAATTTCTTTCTATTTTTAGTAGAGACGGGTCTCGCTCTTGCTCAAGCTGATCTCAAACTCCTGAGCTAAAACGATTCACCTGCCTCGGCCTCCCAGAGTGCTAGGATTACAGGCGTGAGCCACCGTGCCTGGCTTCATTTGATTGTTGATTGTTCTTTCCTGTGCAAAGAGCATCTTTTGGGAATGCTGGCAACAAGGATAGCTCTGCAGAGAAGATCTTATTCTGTTGGGAGCTCCAGAGTAGACAGGATAGACTGGGAAGAGCGAAAAATACTGTGAATAAAAGACTTTAAGGCCCATAAATGAAAAAGGCTTCATATTTCTGGTGAGATTCCCAAGATGCAGTGAAGAGATCAAGACTGGTTGAGGTTGAGATCAAAACTGGACAAGTCTCCAGAAGCGCTTCAAAGCTTTTTTATCGAAGCTTGCTCCCTGGACTCTATGTCATGTCTATGTATCTGGGGCATCATTTCCAGCCTCCATGAGCACAAAGAGGTATCCGAGGTAAAAATGAGTATAACAATTGATCCCCGTAAGGTGGACTGAGTTGGAGAATATCATTCCAGGCCTAATAGAAACTACATGTTCGTCTACCAGGACCACCTAAGCAGTTCCCCAGACTTGGTAAGGCGCTGATGACCAGAGCCCTCCTACAGAGAATTCCACCATATTGACAGGAACCAAAACACTGCTGAGACCAGAGTGTGGAGCCAGCTAGTCCCTGGAGAGAAACATTCCCAGGACGAATAGCAGATATAGACCTGGCTGGTTTCCAGAAACCATTGGGACCAATGGCCACTGTATACCTCCTGTTGAATGAGGATGTTTCTATTTTTCCTGTGCCCATCTCAGCATTTTGTGTTTGGTGGGTATGGGTCACATAATGTGTTTCCTTCCTGCACAGGTCATTATTTTGAGAGAACCTGTACCTGAGAAATTATATCCTACCACTATATACAGCAGGTGTGTTTGCTTAGCCTCCTCTCTACCCCGGAAGATCCCCATGGCTGGGGATGCATCCCATAAATTGCCTGTCACGAGGCAAATGCTCAATAAATGTTCATTGAGTGCATAACTCTCGGGGCCACGGCTTTACAGCCATGTTCTGCTTCTGATCCAGTGTTTTAAATAGACGTACATTCATTTCCTCCCTCCCTCCCTCTTTCCCTCCCTTCCTTTTATACAAAAACATCAGTGTGATTCTCGACCATTTTTTTTCCATCACATCCTTCGAATGACTGATGGGAAAATCCCAAGGGTCTACTTTCAAAAAACAACCATGAATGGACCACTTCTCAAACCCTGCCAGTTCATTATCAGCATGCGTTTTATCCATTGTGTTTATGAGTGAGTGACTTGCTTGTAGCAGATGCTAGATAAATCTTTATCTAATAAATACATGTCTTTTCCTATAACTTCTTTCTGGAATAAAAACCAGATGGCATTTCTTAGAAATCAGCAGGTAATCGAGCAGTGAAGTATGTATGGACTATGCATTTCTTCAGAATCTATTGTTGGCTTCATGACCGGAAGAGGAAACAAAACCACAAGAGAATTTCAACTGGGTTGAAATTTCAATCATATAACAAACAAGGGAAAGTTCCGGAGAACAAATGCCAAGTGCAGTCAGGTTGTCATTATGAGTGTAACAATGTTTAGTAGCTGAGATACCCTCTGTTCTGCTGACAAACTGTGAGACAATTTTGCAATCCACAATGCAAACATTAATTATAAAAAGCACCACAAAATAATGCAAGGTCCTGAAACGTTCCAAGAGATTTTGAATAATATAGGGATAGGCTAAATCACAGAAGAAATGAAAATGTTCAGTGGCAGAGAGCATGCACTAACTCGCTAGAAGTGAGATATCAAGTGCATGGTATTGAGGCTTATAATAATTTCACATAACATGAAGGTAAGAGATAAAAAGAGGAACCATTTGCCATTTTGGAGGTGACCTATATATTGAGTACCACTGAATAATATTGGTGGGAGAACAAAATTTGTACGCCATGCTTTGGAGGGCACTTTGAAGAATCAATTGACACTCATATTGCTCATAGGGTTCCCATGGAGACAGAGCATGGGTGTCAAGGCACCAGGAAAACAGTTGGCAGAGAAACAACTACTCCGTAAAACCTGCACATGATGCTCGTTCATTCCTTAGTGCTGGGCCTGCCCTGAATACTCAATCGATGATGCCTGGAGGAGACACTGCGGCAAGAGTTAATGCCCTTCTGTCCCTTGTCAAAACCACCCTCCTCCCTCAAAGAGTTGCCTGGAAAGCCATCTCTCATCTAAGGCAGATAAATCAGAATCTATTGCTGAGAATCCAAGACTGCTTGCTCCTCTTCTTCTCCTACTGAGCTATGGAAGATCAGTCTCAAACCAGGCTCCCTCTCCTCCTGTCCGTAGAACATGTGCCCCCTGCTTAGACGTTTCACCCCCAGGGCTGGGCCAACGGCAGGGCGGGAAGGGTCCTGGTGCGAATGGTGCTTGTGTGTGAATTTCAGCAAAGCTAAATGCTAAATGATGCCTTTTCCGTGTCGATTAATTACAACAAAGTGCCCCTTCTCCGGTGGGATGCACGCTCCACGCCCTCTGCTCTTATCCTTTCAAGCATGTGCAGCGTCCCCGAATCCCACCGTCCTTCTGTGCTGTTCAGGTTCCTCCTCAGGGTGTCTTGAAGCCTCCATTTCGCCGCAGACTTGCTCCCACTGAAGCATAGAGTCCCAAGACCCAACTGCCTCTAGAAGCGTCTCTCCCTCATTGGCATCTCTGGAACTTGATGCTCTGTGGTTGATCGCTAAGCCCTGGGATTAGTAGGTGAGTAGCTTCGATAACGTTCTGTTCTGTTCAACTCACTGTCAAAGAAAACATTTTCATGACGCTTGTTAAAGATGGTAAGAAAGACTTTATTCGAGAGAGACAACTGCAATGAGGGTTTTGCAGTAGGTGACAGAGATCGGGCTCAACTCGGAATTCAAGGATAAGTGGGGTTTATAGCCCAAGATCAGGATGAGGTCGGTGGATAGAAAATTAATAACAGGGTGAAGTGAATTCTGGCTAAACTGATGTGACGGGATTGTTGCTGAAAATGGACCAGGGTGGTAAACTACTTCAGGTGGAGGTGAGGAATTCGATCGGCTATTATGGGTGCTCAGATATTAAAGGTGAGGGGTAAGGAAATGAATCAGATATTGAGGTTAGGGAATTCTCACTGAACTGACCCAGCAGGATTCCTGCTAAATCTGGACTAATCCGGCCAAGGACAGAGTCCAAGGTCGGGGCCTAATTGAGAAGATTTGGGCAAGAAGAGAGTCTTGGTCATTACTCATGTGAATATTGTTTTAATTTGCATTACTTCCATTCTTAGTGCTTTTGAATATATTTCTGCATGTTTAAAAGTCATTTATATTTATTTATCTATGAAATGTCTTTTTTCATGCTCTTTCTCAATTTTTCTGTTGTGTTACTGGTCTTTGGCTTATTAATTTTAAAGAGTTCTTTCTAGGCCATGCATGGTGGCTTCCACCTCTAATCCTAGCACTCTGGGAGGCTAAGTCGGGAGAATCTCTTGAGCTCAGGAGTTGGAGGCCAGCCTGAGCAAGAGGGAGACCCTGTGTCTACAAAAAATAGAACACTTAGCCAGGCGTGGTGGGCCGTGTCTTTAGTCCCAGCTACTTGGGAAGCTGAGGCAGGAGGATCGCTGGAGCCTAGGAGTTTGAGGTTGCTGTGAGCTATGATGACGCCACGGCACTCTAGCCAGGGCGACAGAAGGAAACTTTGTCTCACAAAAAAAAAAAAAAGAAAGAAAGAAAAAAGAAAAAAAACCATTAAAAAAATTAAGCATCTAAATCTTTGTATGTCATTTATATTGTATATTGTTTTTTCTGTTTTCTCTTTGTTCATTATATCATATTTTTACCTTTCATAAGGTCTAAATTTAATGTGTTTAATGAGTTTTTATTTACAAATTTTTCATGAATATTATTTTTAAATCATACTTAACTGTATGTGATCATTTAATTATTTTTTAAATCTAATTTATCTTACGTTAGGAACGAATGCTGAATTTTAGCAAATTGATTTTCACCGTCTATTAAGACTTCCTTGTTCTCCTGGGTTCTGGGTTCTGAGGGTGAACAGGACGGACCGGCAGGGTCTCAGCTCTCATGGAGACGACATTTCAATGGATGGGAAAAGATAAGGTCATTGTGACCTAGAGCACAGGTACGGATTGGCTAAGTGGTTAAAAGAAGAAAACTTAATGGTATGAAAGGGTGTCTTGTTTTGAATAAGGTGGTCAGAGACGGCATGCAAGAGGGGCAGAAATTTAACCCGAGAATGGAAGGACGACAGTCTGATATTTTGACACTGGGTATGAAAATAGCTCCTGCTGGATCCCTGCTATGGGAAATAACTTGCTTATCTCCACAGGGATAAAGAAGCCCAGAATGGGTGTCGCATAGTCAGTCAACAAGCATGCTGGAGTTGTAGGAAAAAGGCAGATCCTAGTGCCCTGATGGCCACCGAAAAGGATTAGAAGATATTCTGAACACAGAAAGGAGGTGTAATTCTGTGTTCACGGCCTCCATAGGAATTACACTCACTAAATTCACATCGTTACATCACGTTGTCCATGAGGGTGGACTGACTCAGATTTGCTAAGCATGAAACTTCATTGCTGTATCTGCCATTACATTCTGACGCTTCTCAAAGATAAGACAACCTGCCTTCTCAAGATAGCATACTCTTGGCCCCTTCTGGGAAAAAAAAACAAAAGTTCTTTTTAGCGAGTTCTTGATTTTTAAAAAATCCTCTAAGAGACGGGAACATTTGATTCACAACACTTCCGAAAGCACACCAACCATTTCTCCAACTCTCCAGGACACTAACTGGATGTCCAACCATCCAACTGAATTCTGACACTGTTTCCCCTGGAGTTAGATTCAGATCCCCCGAGCAACAGGGCTCCGTCGCACATGACTGTACTCATTTGGCAGTGCCAGTCCCGAGCTCTAGTTGGCGCCTGTACTTCTGACCACCTGGCTATAAACTGGGGGCTCCCACAACCCCCTAATCAGGTTCAAAAATTTGCTAGACTTGCTCACAGAACTCAGGAAAATACTTTACTTCTATCTGTGAGTTTATTATAAAGGATGTAAGTTAGAAACAGCCAAGTGCATAGGGCGAGGTATTGGGGGGAAGCGTGGGCGGGACAGAGCTTCCATTTATTCTGCAAACGTGTTTGCCTACCTGGGAGCTCTCTCACAGGTTTTATTACTTAGGTGTGATTGATTAAATCATGGGTCATTGGCGATTAATACTCAATCTTTAGCCTCTCTCCCTTCCCCAGAGGTCAGGTGTGGGGCTGAAAATTCCAACTCTGTAATCCGATATGTCTTGGTCTTTCTGGTGACCAGTCCCCATCCTAAAGCTACCTAGGGATCCCCAACCCTAAGTCATCTCATTAGCATACAAAAGACCCTCATCCCTCGGAAGATTCCAAGGGTTTCAGAGCTGTGTGCCAGGAAGCTCGACAAAGACCAAATATTTATCGTTTTATTATATCACAAGAAGCAATACAGTTTTATGGGTAAGAGCCCAGGCTCTGGAGCTATACTGCCTGGGCGCAGTTCCCAAATCATCTTCTAGAATGTGACCTTGAGCAAGTTATTTCCTAGCATATGCAGGCTAATTCCTCATAAAATGGGGATAAGACCACCTACCTCTTAGTTTTGTTATGAGATTAAATGAGTCGATTTTTTTTTTATTCTTAGAAAAGGCCATGTCCATGTTTTTTAAATAAAATAATTCAATAAGTCTTTAATTATTTTATAGACCAGATTAGAATTTCACATACGAGTTTTATCCACCGTTTCCCCTCCATGGTGCTGAATTTAACAACCTATACAACTGGCACAACCAAAGCTCCAGGAAATCCAGAAAAAAAATGGGTCCACATTGTCTATGTTTCATAAGCTCGTCATTAGCGGCCGATGGCCTCTTGGTGCATTGTCTTAGCTGTCTCTGGGAAGATGGCACAGTTTCTCACTCAGCTCCTAGGACAGTGCAACCCAACAGAAAAGTGGCCATTCAACTTCTTGCTCCCAGGAGTCACCACCCCTGGCCTCCAACTTAGTCTTTCCCTCAACACCCTATTTACCCATCTGTCCCAAGTGAAATTTTTGAACATTTAACCCATTTTCTGTTTCCTTGTCTTTCATTTTTTTCCTCCGCTGTGTGAGGTCAGGAATCAGTTTGGAATCCCAGTTTTAATCCCAGTGCCCTATGCACGCAGGCATAGAGTAGGTTCTCAACAGTCATACTGAGTGGATTAGCGGAGGGTGTGATTTTAGGGTGGGATAGGGTGGGACTTAATTGCATCAAAATTTGGCTTAAATTAGACCTTCGAAGCCAGCAGACACACAGAGTGAGTTCAGGAGAGTTATACTACGGACGCACATCATGTCTACTCTCCAGTTGGGTAAGCTGGGCAAAGGCAGGAAGCCAGGGGTTGAGGGTTCCAGTGGTTTAGGTTGTGGGTAAATTAAGGTGAGAGATGTGGGACTTTGGTATTAATAGCTTCTGGATGTTGCCAACACCAGGTATACAGTTTGGGGAACCACTGGGTTATACCATAGGGACCATTTGAAAAACAATTTGCAACTGGACTCTCACATCCTTTTCTTTTAAATTTAGAGATAGGGTCTTGCTATGTTGCCCAGGCTGGTGTTGAACCCCTGCGCTCAAACAATCTTCTTGCCTCAGCCTCCTGAGTAGCTGGGACTACAGGCGCAGGCCATTGCACCTGGCTCTACATTCTTTTAATGGGTTGATTTTTTAAATGTCAACCCATTGGTCGGTATAAAATAGTACTTGATCTTTTATCTAATTTCCACTTCTTCATTAATCAGTGTGATTAAGCCTCTTCACTCTATTTAAAATTGCATTCTGTTTTTCTCTTAAGCTAATTTCTTATTTCTATCATTTTCCTTTTTTTTTTTTTTTTGAGACAGAGTCTCACTTTGTTGCCCGGGCTAGAGTGCCGTGGCGTCAGCCTGGCTCACAGCAACCTCAAACTCCTGGGCTCAAGGGGTACTCCTGCCTCAGCCTCCCGAGTAGCTGGGACTACAGGCATGTGCCACCATGCCCGGCTAATTTTTTCTATATATTTTTAGCTGTCCAATTAATTTCTTTCTATTTTTGGTAGAGACGGGGTCTGCCTCTTGCTCAGGCTGGTTTCGAACTCCTGAGCTCAAACAATCCTCCCGCCTCGGCCTCCCAGAGTGCTAGGATTACAGGCGTGAGCCACCATGCCCGGCCTATCATTTCCCTTTTATTTTCCACTCTGAATATTTTTGTTGTCTTGTAGACACTAATAATTTATCTCTTATAT
>CAUYSK010074275.1:0-37095 GCA_963575035.1 Avahi laniger | reverse complement strand
AATTTCTTTCTATTTTTGGTAGAGATGGGGTCTCGCTCTTGCTCAGGCTGGTCTCGAACTCCTGAGCTCAGAACGATCCGCCCACCTCGGCCTCCCAGAGTGCTAGGATTACAGGCGTGAGCCACCGCGCCCGGCCGAGATGCTGATGCTCTTTTGATGTCATACCAGACTACTAGAGCATTGTCCCCAAGTTGGCCCAAAGGTCATCTGGCTCTGTCTTGAATGAACATGAGGACCCCCTGGAGGAGATGTTAAAACACAGATTGCTGGCCTGCTCCTGGAGTTTCTGATTAAGTAGGTCTGGGGTTAGCCTGAGTATTTCCATTTCCAACAACTCTCAGGGGCTGATGCTACTGGTCCAGGGACCACACTTTCAGAATCACAGCTCTAGGGCAAGGGTCAGAACACTTTTCCTAGAAAGGGTCAGGTAGTAAAGATTTTAGACTTTGCGGTCCAGATGGTCTCTGTTGCAATTACTCAACTCTGCTGCTACAGTAGGAAAGCAGCCATAGACAGTATGTAAACAAACGGGTGTGCCCGTATTCTAATAAAACTTTATTTACAAAAACAACTGGAGGGCCGGATTTGGCCCATAGGCCATAGTAGTTTGCTACTCTAGGGACATATAATTTTTTTTACTTCTTATTTACTATTAGGGCCTGGACTCTGCAAAATTAAATGGTAATTTGGAGGATATTAGTAAGTTACAAATGACTTTTGTTCCATAGAGATGGAAATTATTTCTGTCTAGAAGAAACAATAAACCTGCATGTTGCCATTTTATTGCTTTATAGGACATTAACCTTCTTATGTTGGACTTTTTAATTTTATTCCAGCATTCTTTCTTTCATTAACTATACAAATGACCCCTGATTTACAATGATTTGACTAATGATTTTCCACTTTATGATGATTCATTAGGGTATTAAATGCATTTTCAATTTATGATATTCTTGACTTACCACAGGCTTATTGGGATATGTAACCCCATCATGAGTCGAGGAGCATCTGTATATACTTCAGTCTCTTGAATTTTCCTCTGAACCAACTTGACTGCCCTGTTGGGTCCCTTATAAATAAGTTAAGTGGATTTCTGTCTTGTGTTCACCATATATTTGTAGGAGATCATGTTTTCAACTTTTGAAAGGTGTCACTACACAACAACAACAGCAACAACAAGAATGTATTTATGACACTCATTTGGTTACAAGTGACAAAACCCCAATCCAGAGTAGAATAAATCTAAAAGGGGGTGGTGGTGGTGGTAATTGTCTCGGTTCAAGTGGAAGTTTATGTGACCACACGTGGCAGCAGGCACTCTCACGTGACCACATGTGGCCCCCTGGAAGCCCCTGCCATTTAGCTTGTGGTCCCATCAGAGTGACCATCTTTCTCAATGGTTCTGGGATATCCTGGGAGTGACCTAACGTGGCTCAGGTCCCCTCAGTGAGCCACGCACTCAGCAAGCTGACAAGCTTTATCCTCTGATTAGCTGTGTCTCCATCCCGGCCTGCCTCTGAAGAGAGAGCAGCAGGAGCAACCCTTCTGGAAAGAGCAAGATTATTCTGGAAGGGAGTGGGGTGCAGGTGGATCAACATAAGTCTTCTGCTTGCACAGGCTGTTGCCACCACCGCCACGGTAGTAGCCACTTCTGCTGTGACTACAACTAATAATAATAACAACAACATCCTATGCATATTGTGCTCGTGCTAAGGACCCAGCGCTGTGCCTAAATGCTCGCCCCTCGCAGACAGTGCACAGGACACGTGCTGGCGTTAGGTCCATTTCACAGATGGCACTGAGGCTCGGGAAAGGTAAGCGCCTTGCCCCAGTTCACACAGCTAGTAAGTGGCAGAGTGGG
The DNA here is from genome assembly GCA_963575035.1 of Avahi laniger. Lineage (NCBI taxonomy): Eukaryota > Metazoa > Chordata > Mammalia > Primates > Indriidae > Avahi > Avahi laniger. The sequence goes on along the minus strand of CAUYSK010074275.1, from coordinate 35,234 downwards.
GCTAGCGACCCAAACCCAAAGCTCGTGTTGTTTCCAAGAATGCTGTGCTCTGTTCTGAGGCAAGCGGGTCTATGTAAACCTGCCCCCCACGTCCCAAGAAGGTGAGAGGCCAAAGAAAGAGGCTGACAAATCCACTTTGTCAGAAAGAAGCATGTAGTAGGGACTTTTTTCTTTTTTTTGAGACAGAGACTTGCTCTGTGGCCCCAGGTGGAGTGAGTGCCGTGGCGTCAGCCTAGCTCATAGCAACCTCAAACTCCTGGGCTCAAGTGATCCTTCTGCCTCAGCCTTCCAAGTAGTTGGGACTACAGGCATGCGCCACCATGCCTGGCTAATTTTTTCTATATAGTTTTAGTTGTCCAGCTAATTTCTTTCTATTTTTTTAGTAGAGATGGCGTCTTGCTCTTGCTCAGGCTGGTCTCAAACTCCTGAGCTCAAACGATCCACCCGCCTCGGCCTCCCAGAGGGCTAGGATTACAGACGTGAGACACTGCGCCTGGCCTTTTTTAAATTCTTTTTTTTAAAGAGTAGTCCCTTTCTGGCTGGGCATGGTGGCTCACGCCTATAATCCCAGCACTCTGAGAGGCCCAGGCAGGAGGATCGCTTGAGCTCAGGAGTTTGAGACCAGCCTGAGGAAGAGTGAGACCCTGTCTCTACTAAGAATAGAAAAAATTAGCCAGATATAGTGGCGCACGCCTGTAGTCCAAGCTAATCAGGAGACTGAGAAAGGAAGATCACTTGAGCCCAGGAGTCTAAGGTTGCTGTGAGCTAGGCTGACACCACGGCACTCTAGCCTGGGCAACAGAGTGAGACTCTGTCTCAAAAAAAACTAAACAAAACAAAAAAAAGACTAGTCCCTTTCTTTAGCAGATTTTCTCCCGGCCAAAGTTCTTTAACATGGTGGTGTCTAAATCTGGTCTAAATTGGGTCCGCTGTCTGGGCAGGGACAGAGACAAGGACAGGAGGTGCAGCGCGTGAGCAATGGAACTGCATTGTACGGATCGCTTCCTTAAGGAAGGGCTTCAGCTACACGAGACAGCAAGAGAATGAGATTTAAAAAGTAACAGTCGGAGGTGCGCTAGTCCATTCAACCTGCCCAGGATGAGTGAGACGCAGCCGGGACCGTGTCCCCTCCATCTGTGCCCTCCCTCCAGAGGCAGGTTGCTGAGCTGGGTTTGATGCGGATGTTTAAAGATAAACGTATTTCAGATACCACGTCCCTGCAGGGCAAGCCGTGGTCTGGGGCTCTCATGGACCCCTTGGAAATCTGATTCAGCTCTGGAGGGAAAATTGTCTCTGTTGGTTTTATTAAGTAAGTGACACAGCGACAGAGCCAAACAAGGAAGAAGGCATGTGACAGCGGTGCCAGAGATTAGGGCAATGACGCTGCAAGCCGGGGACCGCCAGGTTGGCCGGCAGCGGCCAGAGCAGGGGCGAGGCCTGGAGCGTGAATGGCTCAGAGCATCTGGGGAGCGGCGCCTGCCAACACCTGCGGTTTGGACTTTGGCCTCCAGAACTGCGAGCAATGAATAAACTTTGGTTGTTCTAAGCCATCCACTCTGGGGTTATTTGTTACAGCGGCCGCGGGAAACAGCTTCTAGGCTGGTGCTCCTCTGAGACGCGTGGGACTTACGCACAGTCGTGGCTCCAGGACTCCTTGCTGGCCTGGCTGAGCCCTTTAGAAGGGGGCTCTGCTGCCTGAGCCTCTTCCTCCCCGCAGGGGCCAGCCCGTCACCTGACCCCCTCTCCCGCCTCTGCCGGCTCCCTCCTCTCTTCCCTCAAGCGCGGTTTCCTTCTTGTACCCCGGCTTGTCAGAGGGCCGGGACTAACACACCCATATCTCAGAGTCAGCAGCTACCCAGACTTTGCCGTATTTGCTGGTCGATTCCTTTTTTCTTCTGTTTTGTCTTCAAGTGTTTCAAAGCAAAGCCCCTACATGCCGTCATTTCATTCTCTGCGTACTGCAGAATACATCTTGGAAAACGAGACGGGGTATCTGCCTCCGTAAACCACCATGCCATTATCTCACCGAACGGTTTCCCGGCAAACCATTTCCTGGTGCCCCCCAGGCCTCACCTACACTCTCCAGTCTCCGAGACGTCTTTTCCTGGTATTTGCTTTGGCTCAGTTTCCAAATAAGATCTGAACTCTGCATTGGCAAGTCTACCCTTTTAATCCCAAAAGTCACATGACATTTTTTTTCAGTTTCCCCAGCCCTAAAATGGGGAAACCAAGAGCATCTGCCTTCTTGGGTTTTGAGAGAATTCAATGAGGTCATTCATTCAACAAATATTTTTTGAGCAGCTGCCCATTGTCTGGAACTGTTCCAGGTGCTTGAAAACGATCAGGGAACAGGACCAAGTCCCTGACCGGATGGAGCTTAGATTCCAGTGGAGGAAACAGACGATAAACATTGGGGTGGCTATTGTGGTAGACGGGGGAGGGGAGTCTTTTTGAGGGAGGTGGCCGTCAACCTGAGTGAATGAAAGGCTCAGCCTTCCAGGAGAAAGAAAGTTCCAGGCTGACAGAGGGCATATGCCACGTGGGAGCCCACCAGCACCTGAGAGCTGAAGTTCTCAAACTTCTTGGTCTCTGGTCTCTTAACATTCTTAAAAATTATTGCTAATTCGAAAAAGCTTTTGTTTTTTGTCAGTTATATCCATTGCTATTTACCATATTACAAATGAAAAGTAGGCTGGGCGTGGTGGCTCATGCCTGTAATCCCAGCACTCTGGGAGGCAGAGGTGGAAGGATCACTTGAGGTCAGGAGTTCGAGACCAGCCTGAGCAATAGCAAGATCCTGTCTCTACTAAAAATAGAAAAATTAGCTGGGCGTGGTGGTGTGTGCCTGTAGTTCCAACTACTCAGGAGGCCGAGACAGGAGGATCCCAGGAGCCCAGGAGGTGGAGGCTGCAGTGAGCTATGATGATGCCACTGCACTCTAGCCCAGGCAACAAAGCAACACTCTGTCTCAAACAAACAAACAAACAAACAAACAAACAAAAAACAATGAAAAACTCATAAATTTATTCTATGTAAACATAAATGACATATGTTTTATGAAAAACAATTATTTTCCACAACAAAACATTTTGGTGAGAAGAGTGGCGTTATTTTGTATTTTTGCAAATCTCTTTAAAGTCTGAATCAATAAGAAAATAGCTGGATTCTCAAATCTGTTGCCACATTCGATCTCCTGCGATATGTTGTTTTGGCTAAAGTAGGTTAAGAAAGTCCAGACTTACGCAGAAAATGCAATCGGGAAAGGGAGGAAGGGATATTTTCCTAAAAAGTCTAAGGGAATAGACTTTTTAGATAATTGTGGATATTTTGTCATCATTGTTGCCAAAAGCAGACAAATTTCTTACAAATTGCAAAGTGGAATGTGAAATCATATCAATGAGCTTTTTTGTACTCTGTTAGATTAAAACCCACTGGCCCATCTTGTACTTAGAATGGATCTTTTACTCATACATGATTTTATAACATCATGCATCAGTCACTTAGAAAATACTCTTATGCAGATCTCTCAAACATTGAAACATTCTATTATTTTTTTAATCACATTTATTATTATCACCACTAATCTCATCAGAAAAGTCTTTAAGTATTGGGAAGCTTTCCAGCTCACAAAAGAACTTTTACCAAAATGCAAGTGATCAGTTAAGTAAATCGATGGCCTACAGGTGTGGTTTAAGCTTTGTTTTGTGTAGCCCTAGGCCTGTTAGCGATTTAGCATCTCTTTGTTCCAAAGGAGATCTCTAAAAAGGAGGGGGGCTGCATGACAAGGTGTGTGTGACCTCCCTTCTAGAGCCAGTTGTAGGGTTTTCTGGGGTTCCCTTGACCAAGAAGGCGGACCGTTCAGTCTGCTAGTGGGTTTAAAATTTTATCTTAGTTCACGAAGCTCTAGGAGGAAATCTGCCTGTTCCAGCTTCTGCAGGCCTCCCTCCTGCACTCCTTGGCTCACGGCCCCTTCCTCCATTTTCAAAGCCACACAGCATCTTCAAATCCCTCCCCCTCTCTCCCTGCTTCTGTTTTCACACCTCCTTGTCATCTATCTTGCTTCTTCCCTCTTTTCCTTTATAAAGGAAAAGTCCCCATGTCCTCATAGGGCCACCAATAAAAATTAGATTATTACCACCCAGGATAATCTCCCCATCTCAAGGCCTTTAACATAATCAAATCTGCAAAATTCCTTCTGCCATGTAAGGTAACATATTCATAGGTTCCGGGGATTAGGACAGGAATCTCTCTGGGGTGAAGGGGTGTTATTCTGCCCATCACACCACCTTATACGAAAGATGCACAGAAAATTCAGGTAACTTGTCCAGGTTCACACAGCCAGTGAGTGGGAGCTGGGGGACTCCAGATTTGAATTCAGGCCTGTCTTTTTTTTTTTTCCTCCCCCGCTAGAGTGCATTGGCGTCATCACTGCTCACTGCAAGCTCAAACTCCTAGGCTCAAGTGATCCTCATGCCTCAGCCTCTTGAATAGCTGGGACTACAGGTGTGTGCCATGATGCCTGGCTAATTTTTCTTCTTCTTTTTTTTTTTTTTAGTCGAGATGTGGTCTCACTCCTGCTCGGGCTGGTCTCAAACTCCTGATCTCAAGTGATCCTCCCATCTCAGTCTCCCAGAGCGCTAAGATTACAGGCGTGAGCCACCTTGCCCAGTGTTTAGGTCTATCTTACTCCCAAGTCCTCCGCTGTCCCTAGACTCTCTGTAGGTACCAGGGCCTCCTAAGCACTGCAGGCCCCTGGTGTTTATCCCTATTTTCTTTCTAATATTTATATCCTTATACTGAAGTCATGAGTTAATATCTCTATGGCTTGTTTGAAAATTAAGACTGGTTCTTATTTGTTTATTATGACTTTTATTTTCTGTTCAAGCAACACTATGATAAAAATGTCGACTTGGACTGCCATTAATCACCAACGAATTTTTATATTCCTCCCAGCCTCTATCCATGTGCAGATATAATTTTTCTGTGGTTGTAAACATAGCATAGATACAATGATGTATTTTGCTTTTCCCAAATTTTTGTGATAAAAATTTTCTTTTTTTTCTTTTCATCCAGGTGAGTGAAAAAACAAAAAATTTTCAGAGAGAAAAGTTGAAACACAGCACCACTTAGAGCCAACAATTGTTAACATTTTGCCATATTTGCTTTTTCTGTGTGTATGTTTTTACCTTTTTTTGAACCATTAAAAAATAGTTTGCAGAAAAAAAAGAAAATAGTTTGCAGGCATTATGATAGCCATCCCTAAATTCCTCAGAATGCATCTCCAAAAATAAGACATTCTATCAATGAGCACAATATCATTATTACACTATAAAATGACCAATAATTCACTAAAAGCATCTTTATCCAACCCATATTTAAATTTCCACAATTGTTGAAAAATAAATAGTGAAACTAACTTAAAAACAGACCAGGATCTAATCACGAGTGACACATTGTGTTTGGTTACGTGTTTTTAGCTTTCTTATTTTGGAACAATCCCTCCCTGTCACTTATGTTTTTTATGGCATCCTGGTTTTGAAGCGACCAGGCCCGCTGTTTTATGGGATGTGGGAATGCACCTCCTGTCCCTCTCTTCTGCTCCGCACAGGGTCTGGCAGCTGAACAAATGAAACCAGACCATGACGGTTCTGAGCAGTAATCACAGTAGCTAATTTTTCTTGAGGGCTCTCTTGGCCAGCGTGCTCACCTTCATCTAGCTTGATCCTCACAGAGATCTTACGAGTTAAGACCTTTTATTATATCCTTCGCAGGTGAGGAAACCGAGGCTTAGCAAAGAGGAGTCACGGGCCTGAAATCGCACAGGTGGAAGGGGGCCAGGCCGGAGGGCACCCCCACCAGCCGGTCAACGGTGCGGTCAGGCAGGGGGCCCACTAGTTCCTGAATAAACAAGGAACCAACGGTGCAAAAGCTGGTCTGTGCGCGCACGTGTGTGACAGGCGGCACCTACCGAGGGCCCACCACTTGGCAGGTCCCACGTGGGGCCTTTACCTGCGCTTTTGTGCTTTACGTTTGTGTTTGCCCCGTCCTATTTTCCAAGGCCAGGCAAAAGGCGGGGTGCAGAGCTGGCGCCCAGGAACGTTTGCGCAGCGAATGAAGAATGAATAAATGAATGGACGGGCGGAAATGTGATCTCCATAAACCAGGGACTCCTGGGGAATCTCAGACGATCACGTGGGAAGGCCCAGCCCAGGAAGACCCGGGAAGTTCGCTCGCGGCCCCTGGGCCAACCTCGGGCTGGGGCTCCCGGACGCCCCGACTCCCGCCGCCTGGCACCCAGGTGGGCCCCGGCCCCCGCCCAGCAGGTGAGAAAGCCGGGGCCCGCCGGCGCTTCGTTTTTTTCTCTCCATTTGCAGCACTTTCCCCTCCCGGCACCGCAGCAGGCCCCTGGGCCCGTGGTCCGCCCGCCCGCGGGGCGCTGGGCCCAGAGTCCGCCCCCGCCCGGCCCCGGCGGCGGGGTAGGTGGCGGCCCCGCGGCGCACGCCCACCTGTCGGCCGCGCAGGCGCAGCAGCGCGCCGGCCTCCCCGCGCCCTGCGGCGCGCGGCCAGTGCGCAGGCGCGGCGGCCGATGCGAGTGTGTATGTGCGGGCGAGAAGATGGCGGCGGCGGGGGAAGCAGCGTGAGGAGCCGGGGGAGCGCCGACTCATTGAAACGGGCCACCATGGCCCTCCACAACCCGCAGGTAGCCTCCGGCCCGCGCCCTCGGCCGGAAGGGGCCCCGAGCGTTCGGCGGGCGGGCCGGCGGGCGGGCGGGCAGGCGGGCGCCCCCACCCTGCCCAAAGCGAGCGTGTGGGAGTGGGGGAGGGCGCCGGGACACGCTGCCCGGGCCTAGGCCGGAGCCGCCCGCCGCCTCCGCGCCTTCGGCCGCCCGCCGTGCCTTGCGCCCCGCCGGGGCCGCCGGGCCCTCCATTCCGGGCGGGCCGAGGGGCGGGGGCACCGGGCCCTGTCTTGGGGAGGGCGTGGGGGGCGCCGAAGGGGTTAACCGCCCTGGGCTGGACCGCAGGGCGGGCCGGGGTGTGGAAGTGGGGCCCTCCCCGCCGCGCCGGCCGGGACAGGCGGCCTAGGGGCCCCGAGAGTCCTTCGGGGCCGCAGATTCCCCGGAACAGCTCAGGTTGCAGTCTCTGCCCGGAGCGTGCCTCAAAGATTTGGGGGTGCCTTGTTGCCCCCGTGCCCACAAAGCTTGACTTCTGAGCTTGACTGATGGCGCGGGGGTTGCTGATTTTTCTGGTTTTAGACTCAAGTCACTGAGGAGCAGCCTTAGGCTACTGTTGCAAAGAAAACTCGAAATAAGTCGCCAGGACTGTACTTTTACTTGCATTTGAGTGACATCTTTTGCACGAATCCATCCCAGCCAGTGTGATACTAACGCACTCTGTCAGAGCAGTATTTAAAGCTTAGGGGCCCTTTAAAATAATCCCATAGTCGAAAGAAAGAGTAAAATGAACCTTTCTTTTTGGGGGAGATGTGTGTGTAGCTTAACAAGAGTTAAGCTCTTGTTCCTCTCTCCCACGCATTCTCTCCCCCCAAATTACAATTACTCTGAATAAAAATCGACATGTGGTATTATTTGTCAAGGTTGCTTTAGAGCGCTGATTTGTTGACATCTAATCCCTAGAAATTGTTGCACACTTCTATACTGTCTCAGTGGGCTTTTGTATTAAATGTGGGAAAATGAAACAAAGTAGCTATTCGGAAAATTGGTGGCGAGTAAAATCATAATCTTTCATAAGCAATTGGTTTTTGTTGCCTTCTTGTAGATAATGTCGATCTGATTAGAACTCTTTTTAAAAATGATTTTAATAACTATTGCAATTGATGCGTGTTGGGGAATTTAAAACGTGAAAAGCCTTTTTTAAAAAAAATCAGATCTTACGGGAAGCTTCAATTTTGTTACATTTGTAGTACTTCAGTTTGCATCGGAGCTTCCCCCGTTAACGTTTTGTTCTCTCCTACATTTACTTTTGTAAGTATTTAGTATAGTTCTTTGCACCAAAAAAGGGACGTAGTAGTTGTTGAATGATTTTTACAAACGTGTAATTCAAAGATTTGGTATTTGCTTTTTTCAACATAAGTAAGTGCTAATTAAATGGCTTATTTTATTGTTAAAATTACTATGAACATGTATAAGGTTCATTACGAACTAATGTGTAATATGTTGATTATGATTTTGAATTTAAGAAAGCATGTTTAGACATAATTCACACCTTTAGTTAATAAGCACCAGTCGCTATGCAAAATTGATTGAAATGTTAATTAGTGGTGATAATGTGTAAACCTAATTGCAATTTCATTTACATTCATTATCACAGTATTTGTTTTATACCCCGATATTCCCTATATTCTTCTTTAGAAAAGTAGAATGGCAAAAGTTAGCCGAGCATAAATGTTAGCAACACTGTAAGTTTATTCTTTTAAAGTATGATTTAAATGCTTTTAAGTTCTAGCATGGAGAAGGTAGCAAAGGAAATAGTTTGATATTTCATAATTTTCATTTAAAAAAATAGTAATGGAATCATATATGACAGGATTTAATTATTGGATCCTGCCTGAGTCAGTCTGAGCATTGTAAGTTGCTTTATTCAGGTTCCTGCTTTCCTAAGGGTCTTGCAGCCTTAATGTTGTTCATTCATTAATTCGGCAAATATTGATCCTTTTCCACGTGCTAGACACCATGATATACATATTACTTGTTTATTGTTGGGAATAACAACCGCAAATTAACAGTAAAGTCTTATTTTAAAATTGACTTGTTAAGGTTACAATTAAAAATTTTTATAGAGATTATAGCCTATTTTTGTGTTATTGCAAAGTATTGGTTGAACCCTGCTCCCTTTATTGAAGTGCAATAGTGAAACACTTGGAAACATTTCAAACACTAGTAACTGTCAGCACTTTAACAAAAACGAATGTTAGGCTTTAATAGTTGAAGTGTAATTTGAAGCAAATTTTGTTGTCACCAGGGGAACCGATGAAATGATTTGGGATCATTAATTTGAAGCTACCAGTTCTGCCTTATACCTGAAGAAATTTTTGTGATCATTGAAGTTATTTATGGTGAAATTTCCACAGTAATGCTTCCTACACCCCGTTCGGATATCATGCAGTTGGTTCCTGTCCTGTCCTCTGCATAGACTCACCCCAGTCTTTCTATTACCTTGTGGTAGTAGGGCTCCCACATTTAGCATGATGGAATTTCTTGGATCCAACTACAGCATATGGCAAAGTGTTACTGTATTGCCGAATAGTTGTTTCTAACTGACAGCTGGATTAGTGTTAATTCTTGAAAGAGATACATTTTTATTGGAGTCTCACACAGTGAGCAGCTGAAATAAATACAATTATTTGAAATGCTGACAGGATATTTGGAGATAACAATTTTCCTTCGCATTGTAGCAGCAAGATATTTAAACATGTCCCAAGACTAGAGAGAATATTAAAAGTTTGTAAATTGAAGGTCACCTGAGTGGTTTCTGCAGATGGACTGTGCAGATGTACTTTATTCAGGGCCTCACCTTCGCGCTCTTGAGCCCTTGTTAGGACCTCAGTGTACGGGAATCACCTCGCGTAATAAGTGAAAGAGAAGTGGACCCACCACGTTCTGAACTCCACTTTAGAGCAAAAGTTAGGACATATATCCCAGTGTTCTGTTATGTGGAACGGACAGGATTTAAACAGTGGTTCACGTAGGAAAACTTAAGGAGAAAAGAATTACAAAGCTTAATGGTTGTTTTTTAATCATTGTGCCTAATGGCACATTTACTTTGTGCAATGCTCAGAATATAGTATTACATAATTGAGAGACGTGGCATCATCTCCACTTGAATTAGTTAAATCAAAGTTTTTGTTTGGTTGTGTGTGTGTGTTTTAACAAAGTTCAGACATGTAAGTACTTCCTATTAATGGATCTGGGCTTCCGAGTGGCACATTAAACGTGGTTGCTGAGGACACTTCTTACTGATAATATACTAAAGTATGAAAAATAGTAGGAAGAGCTTGCTTTTGAATTTGTAATTAGGCGGTCACATTTCTTTCTTTACTGCTACACATGCAAGAATCACTGTCACACAAAACGGATGAATCTGTTTGCAGTGGAATTTGCTGGCCTTGGGCCATTGGATTACTGTCATTTGTCACTTTAGTGCTACTTCAGCAGTGTAGATGTTCATTTTCAAAGACTTACATGTGCTTGGACTGCAGTTTTCCTGTGTATTGAAGTGATCTCCCTAAAGATCTTTCTGTGACCATTTCTGTCAGTACAGGCTAGATTAAGAACTAGTGTTGAAAACATAAAGGTAGCCTATGGGGTGTGTTTATAGTATTTGTTTCAAGGATCAAACAATGTAGAATTTATCATAAACCTAGATGTGGAATCTTCAGATCAGAGACATTTCATGAGCCAGCTGTTTTCTGACTGAAAGCTCGCTGGCTATGACCCCATTTTCGTCAGAACACCTGAGAAACCAGAAGCTGTCTACCCAGTACCTCCATTCTGTCCCTTTCATGATACATGTCATGCTCTGGTTGTCCTGTCCTGGAATAGGGTAGGTAAGGTGTTGAGATAGAAGTGTGGTTTGGGGCTGGGAGAGAAGGTAATGTCAGGATTAAAGCCTGTCTTCCTCGCGTTTCCCTTTCTGGCTTCCATGAGACTTGTTAGAGGAGAGTGCGTGTAGTGTGGCCCCGTGCCCTGCACTGAGTATCTGCACAGCAATCTCGGCTACTCTTGGGGTCCTCAGGCCCCTCCCTCTTGGGCTTGTGCCTGCAGCCTTATTGGTTGTCGTTCTTCAGATCAATTCTCAATTTTTCCGGTATCAGCTCGAGGGCCAGCTCCTAAGCTTATACGCTGTGGGTGATTCAAGATTCTCCAGCTAATGCATCTGAAATGAGTACTTCCTAATTAAAAGGCAGGTGTCCCTGCTCTTGTGTCCTCAGTACCTGATAATGTATGTATAATGCTAATTGAATAATATTAGATGTATCAGGTGTGCCCTGTTGTAAGAAACCGAAGATAGAGAAAAACAGGCACTGAAACTGCACAAAATAGAGGGGTTTGTGTTGCAGACTTGTTGTTGTGGATATGCCGTCTGGGTGGGAAAGGCGTGGCGCAGTGAACAGGGCACCTCCTGAAAGTCCTTAGATGAGATCTGCTGGCTGGGCGGGATGTGGCAGGGACAACTTTGTGTCCACAAAAATGGAAGTTTACCATTACTGAATGTGTCAAAAATGCTTGTTTTGATGTTTTAAAATACATGAAATTTCTTTATAAATTTCTTTATAAATTACATTTTGTAAGCCATGGACCTTTATGAACTGGAACTACTCAAAAGCATTTAATGAGTTACAGTCTGTCTTGTGTAATTGTTCTCGAATAAACATGATAATGTCCTTTGCCGTGGATATAAGCAATACATTTCAATTTTATTACATTCATTTAAATTTCATCAGGACCAATTAACTTGTGAATTTATTTGATATCCTAATAACTGTCAAGAGGCTTCATAGCACTCCTTTTTTTCCCTTTTGCTTTTCTCCTATTTTAGACAGTTTTCAACTCAGAAGAGGACTGAAGTAATGCCTCTCTTGAGAGAGACTTTCCTTTTATATCATTACAATATCTACTCTTCCTATTCATTCTGAAATTATCAGTCTTTTTCCTTTTGATAGGACATGTTGGGATAAATAGAAGATAATATGAAAATGAAATTTAATTCTAGAGTTTTTGAATATTCCTGCCCAGTGTAAAAAAACTTCTCTTGATATATTAAAAAATTTTTTTAGACTTTTTTTTTAAGAGCAGTTTTAGGTTCACAGAAAAATTGAGAGGAAGGCACAGAGATTTCCCATATACCCCTTTTCTTGATATTTTAGGTAATAATTTCCCTTAGATGGCTGCTAAGACCATACGTATTTTTTTAAGACTTGACGTAGGCATTCTGAGGAGATGTGGTCATTGGGCAAGGAGGAATGTATTTGTTACAAAGCACTAAGCTTTGCAGTAGTCACTGTTTAAAGACTGTTGTGCCGTGTGTAAATTGCATAGTTTACAAAGTGTCTTATTTGCTCCTTGGGGCAACTCTGTCCTGTATTGCTATCACCACCATTTCACCGGTGAGTAAAGAAAGACCCAGAGAGGTAGTGACTCGAGGTGACATGGCTGATGGTGATCAGGGACTTAAAAAGCAGGTCTTTTGACTTCTAAATACTTTGCTTTTTCTACTTTGCCAGACTGCTTTTCTGGAAGAGACTGATGAAAGCATAATGTTTCACGTCATGATTTCCCCCTAGTCATTCCTCAGTGAAAGTTTATTGAATGAATGAATGAGTGAAATATTTAAAGACTTAAATAGGTCGTCATTGATTACTATGTATGTTACTAATATGTTACTAATTACTACATTTTGTGTGGCGTGCATTTTGATAAAAGCCCTTATTGATTTTATTTTAAGTTACAAAATAAAAACATGCTGTTTTTGAAACATGCAAACAAAAGCATTTAAGGTAAAAGTATAAATGATTGTTTTCCCTCTGATCCTTAATCCTCAGTTTGATGTATATCTTCTGTGCTTTTTTCTGTTAGGGCTTTTTTTCTTCCATAGTTTTCCTAATACAGTCTATTCTAACCAGATAGTCACTGAACTGAGCTTTTTAGAGCAAATCTTGTTTTCAAAATTATTGAAAGCATCCACTCAAGTCAAGCTTCTTGTTTTTACCACATTTTCTCACAGAAGGGAGCAAATATCCTGGAAGTTAAAGTGGCTCATCAGGAACTAGGATACCGAGGATGCGGAAGTGCTGTAGAGATTTCCTAGTGAAGTTGTCCAATCAACTTTAAAAAAAAAAAAAATATTTTGAAGATATTCAAACAGTGTAGCAGCTACACTGTTCGGTTTTTATATTGTAAAAAGAGGTCTTTTTTTTTTTTCTGAGACAGAGTCTGACTCTGTTGCCCGGGCTAGAGTGTGGTGGTGTCATCCTAGCTCACAGCAACCTCAGACTCCTGGGCTCAAGTGATCCTCTTGCCTCAGCCTCCTGAGTAGCTGGGACTATAGGTGTGTGACACCACACCCGGCTAATTTTTCTATTTTTTGTAGAGATAGGAGTCTCACTCTTACTCAGGCTGGTCTTCAACTCCCGGCCTCAAATGATCTTCCCGCCTTGGCCTCCCAGAGTGATAGGATTACAGGCATGAGCCACCGAGCCTGGCCTAAATTTTAGAAATTTGGAATCACTGTATTTATTTAATGGTATTTTAAAATTTATGATCCTCAAGCACGCTCTTCTAACATCAGAATCACCTGGCATCCCGAGCGCCATCTAGACATACTGAGTAAGGATCCCTATGAACAGGTCCTCGAATCTGTTTTAAACAACTTTCCCAGGTTATCTCAGCCAGGCTGGTTTCAGAGCCTCTATGTGCACTTCTGGGTACCGCTTTCTTTTTTTCTTTCTATTTAACTTTTGAGCACTTTCCCCTGAATAGCAATAACTAAATCCTATTTTGGTCAAAATAAATGTTTTAACAACTCTATTCTAGATTAGAAGTGACCAACAACAAAAATACAGGTTGTGCCACTCTGAGCGTAATATTAACTTATTTTAGCACTGAGTGGAATTGTGGAACAGTTGTGGGTAAGTAGACCTAGCATGAGAAACCTGAAAATTTGCTGCTTGGAAGATATGTTGGGTCTTAAGAGTGAGATTTTAGGCTGGGCGAGGTGGCTCACACTTCTAATCCTAGCATTCTGGGAGTCCAAGGCAGGAGGATCATTGAGGCCAAGAGTTCGATATCACCCTGAACAAGAGGGAGACCTGATCTCTACAAAAGATAGAAAAATTAGCCCAATATGGTGGTATGCACTTGTAGTCCCAGCTACTTGGCAGGCTGAGGCAGGAGGATGGCTTGAGCCCAGGAGTTTGAGGTTGCTGTGAGCTGTGATGATGCCACTGCACTGTAGCCTGGAAGACAGAGCCAGACTCTGTCTCAAAAAAAAAAAAAAAGATTTCAGTTTTGTTGAATTCATTAAGTAACTGATTAATTCTTTTTCAACAAACATTTATCTGGCACTAGCTGTGTGCCAAGTCCTGTGTTGGGATTTATAAGTTGCAAAACACTTTTTAACATTTTTTTAAAAATGTAAGTACAAATGCATTCCCCCAAGCTGTAAGAGGTGATCTGGCTGGTAACCGTCTGTACCCCATGTTTTGAAGTAAGACCCTTGTGAACAGTAAGGAAGCAGCAGAGAGTCTGCCGCAGCTCCTTGTAACCGTGATCATCTGATGTTCCAGAGAGCTGGAAGTAACTTTCTGATTCATCCTGGAGCCTTAGTTGGCATCAAAATCTCTGAGGATGTGTGTGCAGCATTAGGCCAATTCGCCACCAGAAATTTTGCTCCCTTGTTTTGTTGCTGGTTGTGGATTTATCAGCTAAGAAAATTCTTCTCTCCAGTTTTTCACAAACTGGTGCTAAAATATTACTTTTGGTTCCATCCTGCTTCTTATCCAACTCTTGGCTCTTCCACGCCACAGCAGAGCACTGTCAGTTAGGTGCCGAGAGCGTAAACTTCTCTCTTTCATCTGTAACTGCAGTTCCAGTCAGTGAGAAAGAGCTAGCCTTTTTTTTTTTTTTTTAAATCTTGAACATTCTCCTCAGTTTTGACTGGAAGCTTAGTTGAATAAAATTTGAACCTTACACGCAATGATACTGTAGCAATATCCTAGCAATGACTAGTTTTGGATACAGTTACCAGAGCTGTGTTTGGAGTTTGTCTCTCATCTCATGAAACATGTTAAACAGCCATGTTTCTTCTTAAGTAGGAGGGAAAGTAAAGTACATTGCTGTTATGTTTCTTTGGCCTTGCTGCTTTTTGGATGGAAACATAAATTTGAGTTAGCCCTGTTAATTGTCGATCACTTTTCTGTGAAAAAGGAAACAAATCCCATGTATTTCGTGTGCACAGCAAGCTTTGAGGGCCCTGTGGACTTTGGTTTTCTAGATGCCCTTTCTTTCCTTCCACTGGGAGGCAGTCAGCCATTTATGGAGGCCTGTGCGGGCCCTGTGCTGAGAGGAGGGGAAGGAAGATACAGCCCTCCCTGGCGGAGGCTGTGCTATATGCAGAGGCCAACACTCCAGGGCTGAGCTGGGAGCGATTACCCACCTGACTGATGAGGTCAGGGGTCAGGAAGGCTTGCTCGAATCTGGTGTGGTCTGGCTTTTCCACAGCCCCGCTGTCCAGCACAGTGGCACTGAAGTGTTTGTTGGGTGGATGAGTTAACTGGCAGAGGGACCAGTTGAAGAAAATAACAGAGAACAGCTGGTCGTCATTCACTGATTTAAGGGTTGCATGTGGTTTGTTTTGGTGTTTCTAGTTCTGGGAGTGAAGCTCAGGACTGCAGTGTGCAGAACCATGAGGGACAGATTTGCCCTCTATAGAAACGCCTTTTTAATAATGAGAGCTGATTAAGAAGAGATGGCTGCTCTGAAGCATTCAGATTGATGACGATTTCTGCATGACGAATGCGCGAGTGACCTCTGAGCTGCTTTTAAGGTTTTCCAGTGCTCTCTTTCTCTCTGTTGTGTAGTTTCTTGAATCTAGGTGACTGAGGTGTGCATCACACACAAGTTATTTTGTTTCATTCCTTGGGCCGTTTCTCAACAAACGTAGTCCTGAGATCAGAGGGTAGTTACCAGTGCAAATATAATAAAGCACCTTCACCATACTTACTAGTAAGTGCTCAACTTGAGAGCCTGTGTACTAAATGAAGTTCTTCCATGCCCAGTTGGTGGGCATGGCAGTGATCTTTGCAGGCCTGGTCAGAGCAAGCGCAGTCGTGCCCCCAAATCTGAGAACCCAATTGTGTGTCAGTGGTAATGTGGAAAGAAAAGTTTTCAGTTGGCTTGCAGCAGTTTTTAATTTCCCCCACCTTTGCCACCCATTGTGCCCAGCCAAAGTCATCATTCACCCATTAGTTAGTTATTGAGCTTAGCTGGGTGCCAAGCATGGTGGGTGCAGAAATAAGGGAGAACAAGCCGTCTCTACCCAAGACCCTCTGCTTGTATAGACACACCCCTCCCTCTGTCCCTGTGACCTGCTCTCTTGCTTGCAGGCCGGCCTTACCACCCTGTGAAATGGTGCTCCTTCATGCTGGCCACCCTCTCTCCAAAGCGCTTAGCACCTTCCAGTACCCTCTGTAGCTAATATCCTAATGTAGTTATTTCCTTCATTTTCTGTCTCCCTCTTATGTAAGTTCATTGAGGGCAGAGATTTTTGTTTTGTTCACTGCTATGTCCGTAGGTCCTAGAACATGATGAGTACTCAATAAATATTTATTGGTGAATACATTAGCCAATGATGTTACACGGCTGATATATTTGGAAGTCCACAGTTAAGTGTAGGAAAGAGACTGGATAAATCAGCTGTTCAGATCCAGGGTTAGAAATGTTGTCCCCGAGAGTCCCACTTTAACTCAGAAGATCTGGTAGGAAAATAGTTCACAAAGTTGAGCCTCTGGGACTGGATTCTACAATGTGCAAAGTTAGCCAGGCCAGCGTGGGCTCAAGAGAAGGGAACCCAAAGCAGAGCTGCCCAGATGTGCAGGGCGTGGAAGTGGAAGTGCATTTGGAGTGTGCGGTGTTGGGGGGCTTCGGTGTGGAGGTGGGCGGGGGGACACGGACGTGTTCGATGATCCTGGGAGGGTGGTTGTGGGCTAAGTTCTGAGGGCTCTTGTAGCTCTGCCAGAGCCTTTTAGACTGAAAGGTCCTGGGAGCCTTGAAAGGCTTTTCCTGGGGACGAAAATAGTTAGGTTCACAGACAGCACTGTGGTGGCCACATGCAGCTTGGAGGATGAAGGTGAGCGCAGAGGCGGGCTCCTGGAGAGCAGCCGTGCGGAAGTGTGCCTGGTGGAGCGGTGCCCGGGAGCAGATAGCCATCATGGTTGTGTGTTTGCAGTAATGCGGTTTCCTTTTCAGTGAAGTGGGTTTATACTGCATGTGTTGTGTAGGAAAGTGTTTTTTCCACTTATATTGTGAATATTTCTCCGTTTAACTTTTTTCCCAGTATTGTTCTTTAAGGACTGCAGAGTATTCATGTTTTATGCATACTAGAAACAGTGATGTTTAGCATTTTTTGGATCGTTTTTTTTAGTTGTCTTTGTGAATTATCTTATTTCCCAGCGCAAATTAAAGCACATTATTGTAAACTGAAAGGTGAGTGTCTTTAACGGATTGATTAATTTTGGGGTGAAGGGAGAGGTAAGTGATATTAAGGACATAATTAGTGGATATTTAAAACATGAAATTTTTGTTTTTGGATTTTAAGATTTTACTAATATTGAAAACAAATTATGCATATGAAATGTTTGAAAAATATTGAGAACGATCTGTTTATAAAATATGTGTCAATAAGCCGGCTTATGTTCGGTGAAGGCCGGCTATTTTAGCTACTGCTATAGATGCTCAGGAAGGTGACCAAAGCATTCTTACCCTCGTGGAGGCGGTAGGTAACACAGGCATTAGAAACAACTGGGGCACGTTACAAGATACGTAATTAAGTACTGAATTATGTGGCACGCATGGTCAGTTCTGCTGTAATTCGGGGAATGAAGGTGGGTAATGAGCTAGCCTTGGGAAGGAGCAGGGCTTGGGCAAGTGGAGAGGACGAGGAGGGCTTTCCGGGGACGGACAGAATGAACAGGGCTTGGGTTGCGGATAAGCCTGTTTTTATGCTTTTTCATTGATCTTACTTTATACGACTTCTCTGGTCATTGCTGCTTAGCTACCCTTTTATCTCCTTTTTTGCTCACTCATTACTGTTTTAGTTACGATGCCTTTTTTTTTTTTTAAACAAGTAAAGAAAACCCAGTTTTCTAACTGGATTACACCATAAACTAGAGATCTGTTGGCTCATGTAACTGGAAATTTCAGAGGTAGGTGATGCTTTCAAAGTTGGTTTGATCCAGCCATTCAGTGATGTCTTTGAGGACCTGGTTTCCTTTCATCTTTTCCCTTCTGTGTGTCAGTATTATCCTAAGGCTAGTTTCCCCGAAGTTGGCAGAGTGGCCATAGCAGTTGTAGATTGCACGTTTGTGCACAGCCTCCTTCACAGCAACTGAACAAGAGGGTCAGTGTGCGTCTCAGAATTCCAGACAGTGTTCTGAGCTTTGTGCCCACTGGGTCAGCCCTGAACCAAGTGCTGCGGCTAAGAGGATGGTGTGCCGGTGGGGCTTCCCTCTCGCTGGGGGTGAGTGCACGTTGACCTTCTGACCTGGGTGACCACTGTCCGATGGGGGAGGAAGGGTAGCTGCCCAGTCTGTTACAGTCCTGCCCCAGAGCACCGTCCCTCTCCTTTTCCAGATATGCCATTTCCTCCTTCTAGACTCCTCAAACTTAAGACTGTCCTTTCTTCTGGCAAGTTATCCTGTACTGGCTCTTTGTATCTTATATAGTCTTCTTTAAATGTTATTTCTTGCTTACCTGTTCATGTGTCCATCCATACCTTGAAGTCAGCCCCGGGTTCCAGTCCTGACCCTCCCAATTTCTGTTTGCAGGATCTCAGCCAAGGTTGGTTTCTCTGAACCTCTAGTTTTTTTTCATCCTTATCATTTAACAGATAATTTATTAGATTCTACGTATTGTGCTTAAGTGGGATTCACAACTGAAGACACAAGGAGATCAAAATTCATTTTCAGAGACTTATAGATAAATGAGAATTACCGTGAGATGTGAACAATGCTTTGACAGAAATAGTGTTTGGAGCACATCTGAGGAGGTGATGCCCATGTTGAGCCTCGAAGGGCAAGTAGGAGTCATCAGAGCAGGGCAGGAAGAGGGAGCTGCTGCGTGAAGCTTGTACGCAGAACTGCGAGTACGTGTAGAGTAACTGGGGGCTTCTGTGCACAAGGAGATGAGGCTGGGTGGGTAGGCAGGGACAGCCCATCACACCAAGCTAAAAAGGTAGGATTCTATTATATCTTTATATACTTTATCTTTATATACCTTTATATTAGGAGTGACCATATGTCCTGGTTTACACCCTTATCCCAGCGTAATTAATAGCGATCTTTTCACTGTGAAATGTGCCTTCTATTTGGATGATAAATGGTCATCCTACTTAAAATAGATGTTTGGAGCCATAGGGACAGTTACTCCGATAGCAGTGTGCAGGGTAGCATGCTTACCTTATAGTAAGACTCTGGATTACGTCAGATAGAGCATAGCAGTGCTTCTCAAACTTCAGAGTCCATTAAGGCCAGGTGCAGCGGCTCATACCTGTAATCCTAGTGCTCTGAGAGGCTGAAGTGGGAGGATCACTTGAGGTCAGCAGTTTGAGACCAGCCTGAGCAAGAGCAAGACCCCTTCCCTACTAAAAATAGAAAAATTAGCCCGATGTGGTGGTACACGCCTGTAATCCCAGCTACTCAGGAGGCTAAGGCAGGAGGATCCCTGGAGCTCAGGAGTTTGAGGTTGCATTGAGCTACGATGACACCACTGCACTCTACCAGGGGTGTCAGAGCGAGACTCTGTCTTTAAAAAAAAAAAAAAGTCCATTAAGAGGCAGCTGGGGATCTTGGGACTATGCAAGTTTGGATTCGGTAGGTCTAGGGTGGGCCCTGAGAGCTGCTAAACTCCCAGGTAATGCCTGTGCTGCTGGCCTGCTGACCACACTTTGGGTAGAAGGTAGTACTGGGCTTTGGGAGCTGCAGAGGGTCTGTAAATTTCCTGAAATCATACGCAGAAATGTAGTGTGTACGTGCATTCTTTAGGGAGTGGGCATAATTCCCTAACAGCAGTTTCTCAAGATCTGCCACCACCCAGAAAAGATTAGGTATCACTGCCTTTTAGAAACGATGTGAAAGATCAAATGAAATATGTGTATGAAATGCCTTTAGCACAGTCTAGACCATAAAGGGCCAGCTAACCAATACGCATTAGCTGTCTATGCTCGTCCCTTCCCCCAAACCCAGTTCTTTGAGGGCAGAAAACATTGCTTAAACATTTTAAGTATCTTTTTAAATTTTTTTTATGCCATTGGTGCTCAGTAAGTATCTATTTAGTTTGCTGACAAACTGAGAGTCGTTAGCCATTCTGTGAGCATTTGAGAGTCTCTTAGGTCCAAAGCATTTACTATATAGTTAAGAGGCTACCATGTAGGTTCTGGCAGATACCCCAGCATGGATGGGATAATTAGGGCTTGTGCTGGGTAGTGCCCATAGGATTGAAGAGGAGATGAATCACTTTCTTTTTAGTAATCTTCTTAGTTATAATTATGTTCAGAAAGGTGCTTCTCCTGCCTTTGATTCACCCATTGAGATTCTGTTCTCTGGTTCTCAATTGTGTGTAATTTCAGTATGGATTAATGAATTATAATCTTTAATTTAGTTCATTCAGTTGCTATTGTTCTTGCCAGATATAATTTTCTGAACATTTTGATACTTTGTTGAGATTGTTCCAGAAATTTGGGATTTGTGAATACATTTTAGGGTATTTGGGATGGAAAGTGAATCATATATCATGATTCAAGATACTTTCAGTTTCTCACCTAAGAGATTAGAAGAACAGTGAAGTGCGCCATTGAGGTAAGTGTAGAAGCTGGTTTATGAAAATAATGGACCTTTGGAATTGAAGGTTAAACCAGAACATGAAAGTAGAAGTGTCATGGGTTTGGTAGCCTGAAAAATGGAACTGACATATAATTGAGTGATCCAACTTGAACATGTGGATTTGGAGTCCATAAACATAGTGAAGCTGTGAGAGTAGCTGAGCTGCTCAGGGGAGAATTCCTAGGTGCCAGTCCAAAAGAGAAGGCGAGTGGCCGAAGAGACAGGATCAGGTCTTGTGGTGTTGTGGAAGCCAGTGAAGGAAAGTGTTACAAAATGTGGATGTGAGAGAGATCCCGTTACTGATACTAAGTGAGATTGGCCGCCTTGAGAAGGAAAAATGATCTTGGATTGGATTGGAAAACCTTCCACTTTTTGAGGAAATGGAGGGTTGGAGGTGAAGGTTAGATTTCAGTGAATTAAAACAGCAAATGGGAAATGAGTTCAGTTACAAAAGAAGTGTCTTTTGTGCAAAAGACATTTCTGAGTAGTTGGAAGGGAGTTTAATTTTACTATCAAATTGTTTCTAGTTTAGTTGCATTACGGTTTTTCTTCTGATTGACATTTAGCTTTGTTTTTTGCCTTTTTTAAGTTGTTAATAATCAGTAAACCCTTAAAAGCACTTAAAAAGTCCATATTTTAAAGTCATCTTATAACAAAGTTATAAAGTGAATAATCATCTCAAATTATTTTATAATTTCTTATTTGATTTGGGACATAACTGAATGGGAGGTAGCTGTGTTCACCCTCCTGTTTTCTGCTTAGTTTCTCCCACTTTCTCAGTTGCCTGTAGTGTTCAAGCTCAGGACCATGGGAAGGCCCCTGCACACTGGTTCTGAACTCTGAGTGTAAGTCAGAATCATGCAGGAAGCGTATAACGTGCTGAGTGAGGCCTGGACTCAACCCCAGAGCACCAAACCCAGAATTGAGGCCGGTGTGGCCTGAGGATGCTCTGATTGTAAGTTGTCACCAGGGATGGGGACTGTTGTCTTAGGCCTTTGTCCTGTACTGTCTTGCATGGCTGATCCTGCTTCCCCTGCTAGGTGAGTATCACTAGGGGTTGGTTTTCTACTTCTGTATGGAAAATAGAGTATCAGGAGCTGATCGGGTGGAAACATTTCTCTTCTGGGATGCTGAAGTCCTGAGCTCCACATATTTACCGTAAAGGGGGCTTTCTGAAGTCTGGAGTTTACATTTTTCTATTATAATAAAAGATTTTAAACCGTAACAAACTTAAACATATGATTAAAGAGTGGAGTGCAAACTGTTATAATTTTGTCTGGCAAACTATACTTCGGAGGGCATTTTCCAACAGATCATCAGGTGAAAGTTAAATTGAGAAAGTAAAAGTGAATTGCTTCCTTAGTGGACTTGGTCAGAATCTTTAGCTATCGGTACTCCTTTTTGCATTCCTTCATTTTTAGTAGAGAGCAGTTTTTCAACTTTTTACTTCTTGGACCAATGCTTCTAAGTAACTTTGGTTTTCATTAAGAACCAAAGCAACTCATTAAGGAGGAAATTCTGTACTTAAGCTTCAAATTGGAAAGAGAGGAGTGTATGTACCAGCTAACATAAGTACTTCTCATTAGACAGCTCTGGATTGTCCAGGGTATTTGAAGAGACCATTGGCAATGGCCATCAAATGAGAAGAAAATCATTTTTGTAGTCAGACTTCTTATTTCATGGCTGTCCTGTGACATGAAGCTCTGGTTTAGTGACGTGCTTTCCTTCCTGGCAGGTGGTCTTCAGTAGCTGAGCTGTTGCTGGTCTGGTTCCAGCTTATTTCATTAAGTGAAAAATCCTGTCGAACAGATGGCACTTACAAGTTTCTGCCCGTGTAGCACTCTGTTTAATGAAACACTGTAGTTTTGCTTCATTGTTTTTGGCAATATTGTCTTCGTGTGTAGCGTGGAATTTGAGTACATGGTCAGAGGATCGTGGCAGTTATAAAGGTTGAGCTAGTCAGGAGTTATCTGAGGTGACTGATGACGGGACAGAGGCTGACAGTTTGCACTGACAGTTACAGTGCAGACAGACAACAGAATAAAAAGGTGACACACAGTATTGTAGGTGTTGTTGTGTACCACTAGTAAGAAACTTTGGACCAAGGAACGTGAAACTAAAAATCCCATTGAGTGGATGCTTATAAATACGGTGTACCGAAGAATTCTACTTAGGTAAATGAAAGATTGAACCTGTGGTCCTTGGTCTTCAAGAGCTGTTATTATGGTACTAACAGCTGCTTCATCTACCTTATATAGATGGTGCATCAATTTTTTAAAAAGTTAACCTTATTGAAAATATACTTTAATAAATGTGCCCATTCTAAGTTTGCAGTTTGAGTTTTGGCAAATGTGTCAAAGTAGTAACTACCACCACAATCAGGATATAGAACATTTCCATTGCCCAGTGTTCCCTCCTGCCACTTTGCCATAAATACCCCCGAACTTCCTATCCCTTGTCCAGGCAACTGGTGATCTGCTCCTGTCACTTATAGGCTAAGTTTGTCTTTTCTAGAATTTCATTGACGCAGAGCTATGCAGAATACGCTCTTCTATTTGGTTTCTTTCACTTGGCATAACTTTTGAGATTCATCCATGTTGTGTGTTAAGAGTTCCTTTTCAGTGCTGAGTAGTACTTCCTTATATGGATGTACTACAGTTTGTCTCTTCACTTCTAGATGGACATTTGTTTTGTTTGTTTGCTTGTTTGTGTGGTTGTTTTGAGACTGAATCTCACTCTGTTGACCAGGCTAGAGTGCCGTGGCGTCTGCCTAGCTCACAGCAGCCTCAAATTCCTGGGCTCAAGCGATCCTCCTGTCTCACTCAGCCTTCCACGTAGCTGGGACTACCGGCAGTGAGCCACCATGCCCGGCTAAGTTATTCTGTTTTTTAAGTAGAGATGGGGTCTCGCTTTTACTCAGGGCTCAGGCTGGTCTTGAATTCTTGAGATCCTCCCGCCTCAGCCTTCCGGAGTGCTAGGATTACTGGCGTGAGCCACGACACCTGGCCTGATAATATTTTCAAACCCATATTTCTTAATCTCAAGAGATCCTTTTGGAGATGGGAAGAACTTTGGAGGTTATTTAGTCTAGTATACACTTATTTTATAGATAAAATTAAGGCTTTTATCACTCAAAACAGCCTATTACTCCTTACTGTTTCCTCACATCTCCCAAACTCAACTTATTTGGATCAGAAAATGAGCGAGGTGAAGACCTTGCACTTTTCAGTGTCCTGTGTGTTGGCTGTGACTTGGTTATGCCATTCGGCTCTGCGAGGCTTAGTGTTTATTGGTGATGTACTTACCTCAGAGGCTGATCTCCTATTCCCGTCGGTCCTTTCGAAGGCAGAGAACATTAATTTGGGGGCGACCTGCATGTTTATTTGCATTTCTAGAGAGATGGAGCGTTTGGAAGGCAGAAGGGTGGGATGCTGCTCCGGCGCCCCGGTGCGGGCTGTGGTGCCGGTCCTCGCCTTCTCCCGAGGCGCGAAGTGGGACTGCCGGGGCGGCTTTAGATCCGCAGAGCACTGCAGATGGTGCAGGTGAACAGCAGACAGCTTTCCGGGGCGCGATGGAGGAGTTTATCTTTGTTTCTGAGTGCGTGTCTTGTTACTCTTTAGCACAGCGCCGGCATTTCCAGTTCTGCCCCTCCCCAGGCGTCCGCGGCCTGGGGGCCACGTGTGGCCTCTGCATCTTCGAGGGCAGCCTTTTGACTGAATCCAGATTTTACAAAACAGATTCTTTCAGTGAAGGGATTTGTTCTGTGAAGTTTGGATGTGGTCGAGGGGCTGTACTTGGGGATCTGGGAGGGCCACTCATGGCCCCGAGGCCACAGGCCCCGCCCCACGTGGGCTCCAGGCACCTTCAGAAGGTAAAGCAAGCACCGCAGAACCAGCAGGCTGTGCTTCAGTGAGGTGACTTCTGTTCCCATCCCCGCTGTGTTGTGGCTTGTCCCCTTTACCCGAAGTATTTCCTGTATGTATGATTTTTTCATGTCCTCTTTAGAAAGGAGCAGAAAGTAAACCAGTGAACAGTGGAAGTTTGGAAAGCCTGGATGGGCCAGGTGGACTATGAGGGGAAGTTCAGCTTTGTTCCTAGTGGAGGGGGAAATAGTTGCTCTAGCGCTCAGTGTTCCTTCCCCTAAAAGAGGAGTGTCGATGCCTAAAGGCCTTGCAGGTAAAACATGCCCCCCACCCTCAGGTGTTCATGTTCTGACCACGGGCATGTCTTGTGAACATCAGGACATGGAAAAGGGGCATTCGATGTTACTTTCTAGTTCCTCCTTTTGACTCCGATATTCCTCTAATTCCGGCTGGAGTTGCTTAAAACAGGGGAACTCCCAGTGTTTACCTTGTAGCATTGATGTAGCTGTTAGACAGCGAAGTTACTAACAGCTGAGTGGCTCACAGACGACAGCCAGGCACCTGCTTTTATCCTTACCAGCAAGCATCTGTGTGTCTCTTAGGCCCTGCGCTGGGCTTCGAAAATACAAGAATGAACTTGTTCCTACTTTTTATTCTCGTGGTGCTAACTTAATTGTGCTGTATTTTATCTTGCTCTATTATAGGACAAAGCTAATTCACGTGGTCAGTGGCATTTCCTTCTCCACAAGATTGTAACTCTTGTGAAGTCAGACACAGAATTATTTTTGTCTTTATTTTACCTAAGCATCTAGAATTCCTCCCCCTCATTTAGCTGATTTTAAAATATATACTTCACACTAACATAAGGAGAGAGGTAAAGGTTTTCCTCGCAGCCTCACAGTTTTCAGTGTTAACTTAAAAAAAACCTCTTTATTTGGAAATAATTTCAAACTTAACAAAAGTTGCAAAAAGAATAATGGTACAGAGAACCCCTAGGTACTCCTTTACCTGGGCTGGACCTGCTGTTAAGATTTAACCCCATTTGCTTAATCATTTGTGTGCTTGAATTCTCTCTCCCCACTTGCGCAGGTGTTACCGAGACGCACACAGACGTGGATGTGCGCACGTCCACAGCTAGTTTCCCCCGGAACACTTTGAGATTTGAGGGCAGATTACATACACCATGGCCTTTTCCTCCTAAATTCTAGAGTGTATATTTTCTGAAAATGGGGAATATTCTCTTATACAACTACAATAAAACAGTTATCACTGTCATGAATTTACGCGGTACAGTATTTTTTTCTAACCTCTGTCCACATTCTGCTCGTGAGTGGCAGCGTGGTGCTCTTTGTAGCCTTCTCCCTACAGCGCAGGATCCAGGCTACGGTCTGTATCGCAGTTAGGTGTCACGCCTCTCGCTTTCTGCAATCTGGAAATTTTCCACAGCCTTTCGTGACATTGACCTTTTCCCCTCCTTTCGTAACATTCCTCCTCATTTTGCCAAACACCTGAAATAACTTTTGATTGAAATTAGGAAGGCTTTTAGAGAAGGAGATGGTGAAACCAGAACATTTTAGTAGCCATTGGCTATCATGAATTTCTGTGATAAACTCTTTGGGGTCACAAAGCATGTCTTGCTTCAGCCTTTGGTCAGAGATCATTTTAGTTACATAATCATCACTAAAGTGGCAGGGAAGTATATTTATGTCCACTCACTGGAATTTGCTATTGAATAAATATTTGGCCTTTTCTTCCTTCTGTAGTTTTATCAGCGTATCAAAAAATTGCCTTTTTCCCCTCCCAGTAAAGTTATATTTTAATTTATTTTACAAGCAACACTGCTATTTGTCTTTTTGGAATAGTTTTGGTAATAAGTGCTTCCTCATAGTACCTCTTCGAATGATGCATATGGTTTTGTTAAGCACTGAAATGATACCATAGCCTCCACTTTATATGGGTTATTTTATTATATCATGCAAAATGAATGTTGGATGGTTACCAAACCGGGATTACTTTTCTCGGAAAGAAATATTTTATCTTTTTTTAAATAGGCACTACAATTATAGGAAATTCTGTTTTATTCTTAGGATTCCCCTGACCTGTGATCTCAGTGACTTGTTCTTCCCTGACATTTGAGAAGGGGTTCCCCAAATATCAGGCATTCCTTTACATGCAGTTACTGTGTTGCATCAGAATTCCTGGCTTAGTATAAGTGATGAATGTGCAGACACATAGGAAAGAGATCTATGTAGTTTATCTGCCATGAACATATGGGGAGTACTCACTCTACAGGAAGTAGAATTTCTAACCAAAGCTTCTGGGGAGGGTGAACATCTTGCAGAGATGATCATAACCTTTGGTATCAGCTTCTCTACAATTCCCTTTGTTATCTTAGCTACAAAATTGAAACAACTGTTTCAATTTTTGATACTGGTGAAGTATAATTGCTAACTTTCAAAAACTCATACATTTTAAGGATTGGAAATACGTTTGATTCTGGCAGGAGGACGAGATTCATGTGTATTTTGATGGGGTTATTTATGATATATGTGAGCCAGTGTTAAGGAAATTAAGCTGGGAGTTCAGAACAGCTCTGGCATTTGTCAAGTGTTAAATGATATTTTAGTGTTGCATAGTTGGTAGTTAGCAGTTGCTTACGGTGTCTTTTTTGGATTAAATGTTTTCATCAAGCCCTAATCTGTTGTTAGACCTTGAAACTAACAGATTTGCAAAATTATAATGTTTGCAAAATGGGTATATTTGAAGATTTGTAAAGTGATTTCTGTTGTTTACATTGACATTTTATAATTCATGTTTTGAATAGATGTGATATTTATGGGATTGAAAAATTAAAACTCCAAAAAGATACATACCAAGAAGTCCCCCTCCACTCCTCTCTCCACTTGGTGTCCCCGCTGCCCCCATAGCAGTAAGTCCTTACGTCCCTTCTTGTTTCTTTCCAAAATCTCTTTATGCAAACACAAATACATATTATTAATAAACACAAACATTACTATATTGAAACAAAATATATTGTATATTTCTCCCTTTTTTACGTGAAG
The DNA here is from genome assembly GCA_963575035.1 of Avahi laniger. Classification (NCBI taxonomy): domain Eukaryota; kingdom Metazoa; phylum Chordata; class Mammalia; order Primates; family Indriidae; genus Avahi; species Avahi laniger. The sequence goes on along the minus strand of CAUYSK010074275.1, from coordinate 7,699 downwards.
AATGGTTTCTTCATTGAACAGTTTCTTGGAGATCTTGCCCTATCTGTATGTGAAGCTCATCCTCGTTTTTCCTCAGCAGGTTTTGTGATTAGATTGAAGGTGCATATCTGTGGAGCAAGTATTGACATGAACTTGTCATAAAAACACACTTAAAATCTGTAACAAACTTTCTCAAAGAATAAGCTAGTAAGTAAAAATAATACAGTTGAAAATAATAGAAAAAATATCACGGACGCCTTTGTGAGCATTGAGCTGTGTGGTTGTTTGCAGCCGACTGAGTAGTGGCGAAGTGACTTGTGTGCAGCTTAAACAGGAAGGGGCGTGTGTGTGGGGGGGTGGGTTGGGATCCTGTTCTCTTCTCCCCTCCCCCTTTACCATCAAGATCTTTATTAAATCATTTGGAATGTTCTTACTGGATTAACCAGCTTTCTGTTTTTAAAAGACTTTAGGTTGTATATGAACTCAAATAAAAAAGTGTGCTTATAAAGTGTGATTTAAATAAACATAAAATGTTTATTTTCAGTTTTTCAGGAAGAAATCCTGCCTGAAGAAAATACCTAACAATCCTGTAGAATATGCCAGTTCTCATCTTTGTATATCTTCCCTACATTCTGAATTAAAATAGAGTCCTTTCTTATCATTTATAAGAGAAGATAAAATGGATATCTTTTCATATAGTATGTCTACTATTAAAACAACATAATTGTAGTTTAGTAATTCTTAATATTTGCCTTAAACTTCACAGCTGCAGTATCAACAGTTTCTTGGATTTTACTACTTTGTTTATCACTCTTGTATGACTTGAATGAAAATCATTTTTTGGAATTCTAAGCAACTCATCCCACCCCCCAACCCCAAAAGGGTATATGGGTGTCAGAGAATGTTATTTTTCTTTTGCACTCGAGTAATAATAATTTAACTGTAGAATAGAATTCTATGAAAAAAAACACATTAGAATTCTAGGAACAAGATACTTTTATTCTTGTAACTTTCAAAATATTGCCCCATTGCTTTATAGCCTGTTGATTAAGACCTGCTGCTGCGTTTTCAAATTTAGTAATCTAATCTCCACAAACACTTTCTTGTTCTGTGATAGCTCCTTTTTTGTGGCAGTCTGTGCTTATTTTTTCTTCTTCCTTTTCACCTAAAATTACTTTGCCCTTCCATTGCTTGGTATGTGCCTTAGTGAAATTAATATAAGCTTTTCTCCAATGTTGGAGATGAGAGGAAGGTCTAAGCTCACAATGAAAATATTTCAGAAGACCATTTCTGAATAATTTTGAGACTGTTTATTTTCACTGTTACTGTCAATGCACTATTATTTTGTGGAATTTTGCAAATATATGTAAATATTATATGAAGACTTTTTTTCCTTAGTGTATATTTGCAATTTGGGTAGATATTGCCAAAGAACTCTCCAGAAATGTTTTTCTTTGTGCATTCTTACCAAAGGGGTATGAGAATTAGTTGTCATTTATTCACATTTCTAATAATAGTAGGCATTATTCATTAATATAATATTTAGTTACTGGTTATTTTTGGGTCATATGCTTGCAAATTTCCCTATAAATTACTAGATTGTAGGTTCCATTAGAGTGGAGGAACCATAACCCTGCTTACCATTTTATCCCCAGTACCAGTTGTACATGGCATTTACTAGGTTCTACCTAATTATTGATTAATAAATGAATGATTCTCTATTGTGGAAGTCTCGTCATGTCAATTCTTGTCAGTGACTTACTTCCTAAAGCTCTAGGGAGAATATGAGCTGGTAGACACTTACCAAACTCATGTCTGTGCAGTTTAACCAGTTGTTTTTCCAGAAAGTCACATTCGGAATTCTGTGAAATCAGGGCCCACAGTGAGGGCTGTGTCTGTCTAATAGTGTGTGTATCTGCGTATGATATTCAAATGCATTTTTAGAATAAAGAAGTTACATATATATTTTTAAAGATCATTAATCAGGATTATTATTTGCCTTTTTGAATTTCCCTATCTTCCCATTTGAACCACATTTTCTGCTTTTCTTTAGTATGTTTGGCAGAGAAAACTGAAATGGAGGTAGTGACATGAGTCAGCAGAAAGGTAAATGGAACAACTGGAAATATTTGTGAAGCAAAAAATTCTCCTGCAGGCAGGACTCTACAAGTTTACCGTTCAAAATTGACTTGTTTCAAAATAAGCTTTATCAATTTTATAGTGTTCTTTGACAATTTCTAGGAAAGGTTAAGTAGTATTTTCTTTATTGTAATTGGAAAATACTACACTTAGAAATCTCAGTTTGTAGATCCTCAGTTTATTTAATTGAGAAAGGATTTTGGGGATTCTGGCCCAAATGTTTCACAGGATTGTTGTATAGCATTTTTTTGAAAGTATTATTTGTATATTTTATGTGATCAGTGACTCTTATTTTTTTCAGTATATTTTTGGAGATTTTAGCCCTGATGAATTTAATCAGTTCTTTGTGACTCCTCGATCTTCAGTTGAGGTAAGATAAAACTGTGTTTTAGTAAGTAGATACAATTAATGGTTATGTTTTCCTTTTAAGTTTCTAATTTGCTTTCTAAAAAAGAATTCCAATATAGAGAAAAATGCAGACTAATGTGAGAAATGCTTGAACACACCAGCTAGATTTGATTGATTGTAACATTTTGCTGTATTTGCTTTAGACTTTAAAAAATAAAGCATTGCAGAAACCGTTGCTGCCTCCCTTGCACCTCTCCCCCACCTCCTTCCCCTCCTTCCCCAGAAACCACTGCTCTGGTGAAACTGGTAAGTGTTGGTTCCTCACTGTTGTTTTCACTACATGAGTGTGTTATCACCAGATAGTTGTGTTTTATGTGCTTTAAAATCTCACACACGTGGTATACTATATTTATCATTTTAAGCTAATGTTATATTCTTTAGATTTATCTATGCTGGTATATTCTTGTTTTTTGTTGTTGTTTTAATTGCTCAATATCATTGATCAAACATACCACAGTTTATTTACTCATTTTCCTATTGAGGACCATTTAGGTTTTTAGTTCAGCTGTTTTAAAATATTATGGTAAACATATGTTATCCTGTCTTCTTGTGCTCCTCTGTGAGTTTTTCTAAGACTGCGGTCCCCAAACCCCAGGCCGTGGCCTGGTGCCCGTTAGGGAATGGCTCTGCATCACCACCCGAGCTCCGTTCCCCTCACCTCTGGTCCATGGAAAAATTGTCTTCCATGAAACCGGTCCCTGGTGCCAAAAAGGTTGGGGACCGCTGCTCTAGGATATAGTCCTAGGAGTGGAATTGCTGGGTTCCTCAGGGAAATAAGTACCTTTACTTTTACTGGAGACTGCCAGTTAGCTCTCTTAAGGGTTTTAACAGTCTGCATTCCCATCAGCAATGCATGAGAGTTTTCTCGCACAAATTTTTAAAAAATCCTTGCTAATTCTAGGTATTGGCATACTTAAGATTTTGTTAATCTGATGTGTGATAAATGAATTCTTATTGTTTTAGTTTATATCTCCCAGATTACAAACAGTTGAACAGCGTTTCATCATTTTCACATGTCTACTGACAGTATAGATTTTCTCTTCAAATTTCCTGATTTATAGCCCTTGTCCATATTTTAAAATCAAGTAGCTTGTCTTTTTTTAATTTGTATTAGGATTAAAAATCTTTGGTTTTGTGTATTACAGGTATTTCTAGCATGAGGGCCTTTAAACTTTATATATTATGCCCCATTTTGCTTATTTGCTGGGTAAGGGGAGTATATTTTTAACTTTAATGTCAAATGAATTGAATTTTTTCTCATGGCATGTGGATATTTACTTTTTAAAAATATCTTAAAGAAATTTTTCCCTTCCCTGAGGTAATAAAAACATTTGTCTGTTTTCTAAAAGTTTTAAGGTTTTGTTTTCACACTTCAGTGTGTGATACAGCTGAAATCGAAGTATTGATTTGTGCACATGTGTGATGTTGGCATCTAACCACCCTTTCGATGGCACTAGCAGCTGTGTCGGCACCGTTATTGAGAGCTCCGTCTGTGGCTGTTCTGTCAGCTCTGTCGGGCAGCTCATCTCCGCGTGTGCCTGGTCTGGTTCTGGGTGTCCTGTTCCATGTGCCTCTTGCTTGTCTCTGTATGACACTGCACGGGTTTGTTTGTTTGTTACTTATGCCAGTCAAATTTAGCAGTGGGGGGTTGTATACCCACTTCAGTGACACTAATGTTAAATACCACACGTTTTAATTGCTACAGCTTTACGATCAGTCCTCTGTAGGGCAGACGCCCTCTTCTGACCGTAATTTCACAAGTGTTTGGCCTTTCATCCTTAATTCTTCGCTATGAATTTATGATCAGTCTGTCAAGTTCCATGAAAAATCTTACTAAAATTTCGACTAGAATTGCATTAAAATTATGGATTAATTTGCAGGAGAATTAGCATCTCATTGATAGTATTAGAATTAAAACTTGGGTTTTTATATGATATGAAAGTAAAAAGTGTACCATATTTCAAATCTGAAGACCTGGGATTATTTTGACTTAAACAGGCTGAGTGGTCTTAGGCAATTTCCTTTATCTTAGGCCCCTCTTTCTTTTTTCTCTCTTTTCTTTTTTAATTGGAAAAATGGAAACTACTTATTTATTTCACAGAAATATTGGGAAATCAGCTAATGTATGTTCTGATACCTAGTATGTAACAAATGTTAGGAGAAATAAAGGTTGTAGATGGTAAAGTTATGCCAGACTTTTTATTTGCGGAAGTGATGGCTGTGTCTCATCTAAACGAGTTCTAGCTTTAGAAATCTTAGCATGTCTGGGCTTATTTGGGGTCTTCTGTTTTACTTGTTTTTGGGCATTTTAAAGTTTGGGGGTATGAGAGCTGTTGTCTATCAAAATCACAGTAGCCTGCAGAAGGGAAATGCAGTCTAATTAGCATGATTGGATTGGGTTAGCTTTCTCAGTATTATGATTCAGGAGTCTGAATTATATTTCTTCTTTTATATGATATATACTCATATATATATATATATATTTTTTTTTTGAGACAGAGTCTTACTCTGTTGCTTGGGCTAGAGTGCTGTGGCATCAGCCTAGCTCACAGCAACCTCAAACTCCTGGGCTCAAGCGATCCTCCCTCCTCAGCCTCCTGAGTAGCTGGGACTACAGGTGCAAGCCACCACGCCTGGCTAATTTTTTCTATCTTTCGTAGAAATGGGGTCTCGCTCTTGCTCAGGCTGGTTTCGAACTCCTGAGCTAGAGTGGTCCTCCTACCTGGGCCTCCCAGAGTGCTGGGATTAAAGGTGTGAGCCACCTCGCCCAGCCCTGTGCTGTAGTTTATGAATCACGGTGATTTAAAAATGAATTTAATAAATAAAAATAGTCAACTTATTTAATAAGCATGTTTGAACCCTGGTCATAATCATGATACTGATTTCAAAAATAGGAAATGTTCATTATTCTTCGAGGTTTGCAGAATCTCCACATTGGAGGCAACACACACACCTCAACTATTACTAAATGAGTAAGCCACAATAAGATAGTACAGGCTGGGGGCGTGTGTGTGGGTACTGATGCAGAGTTAAGACAATTTTCAGTTTGGTGTCTTTTGGGATTTTGAAGAAGACTTCACGATTCATGAGGGTCTTTTAGACAGAGTAGAACTCAGAGTAGCATCCTCCGAAGACGACTTCAGAACGTTATGTTTTTAGCTGAGGGCCCAAGAATTGCCTTGACAAGACTGCAGTACTGTTTACAGACTTTGTATTTAATATAACTATTAATAGATTTCAGTTTTTTTACCTTGGCTCAGTTTGCATATGTGTGGGGAATTTTATGTTTTTGCTTTGATTTTTAAATTTTTTATTCTTATAAATAGCTGTATAAAGAGCCAAGTTTGAACCATTCTTACACTTCTATTCTGCTGTATGTTTATGTAGCCGATTACCACAGACCAAGAAGTTTCCTACGTGTGGCAGACATTGTTGATTGAAAGGTGCTACATGCCTGAAGAGTGAAAAAGAAACTCGTGTTTCTGCTGTGCCAGAATTTATTCCAGCATTCAGTAATTCTTGGAATTGCACTGTTTTATCAGAGTAGTAAATCAAAGCAAGTGTGTTAGGTACACTGATAGAAAATGGCCATGCCACCCCAGAGTTTGTTGGTGGTCTGTTGTTGGATCCCTGGTGTAACACCAGTGCTACCTGAACAGTCAGCCCTGGCTTCCTCATCGGTCAGATGTCCGTGGTAACAGGACTTCCTGAAGTTGTTGAGAGGAGCAGGATGTGTACCTGGTGCACCTTGAGCACGCAGTCAGAGCTACCTGGTATCGCTTGTCCCCAGCCTCATCTGCTTGCTCTTCTAGACTGATGGGCTTTTCTTCTGCGTGTTGGTGGGAGTGGCTGGGAGTGCAGGCAGGTATTCCAGTCCATGGTGCAGTGTTTGGAGAGGAGGCTGGCTGAAGGATGGCTCTCAGGGTTCCAGCAGCTCTCTGTTGGGACCGGGCTTTCGAGTGGATGAGTGCTTAGGTCCCTTCTCCAAATGGTGAGTCTCCCAGCCTCCTGCACTCTCTCAGGTCTGAAGGTTTTCTTCACTGTTCTTCTCCTCCCCAAGCAAAGCAGGATACAGTAAGTTTGAAGAGAACTTTGTTCCGATATATGGGACTATAAAACTTTGTTTTGACTCAGAAAAAGCCGATTTCTTGATGTTACAGTGATTTTGTGTAAATACAGTGATTGAAAATGCTCTTTGTGCCTCAAAATAGCATAGCTTTCCGTCTCCAGGGGGCACCCTAGTGTCACTGACAAAGAAAGAGAAGGCGTTCTGTGTATCAGTTTCTAAACTGTCTTTGTGACTACGGAGTCATGAATGGGATTCCCGGCTTCCTCAGACACGGGTGGCCACTGCGCACACTGCCCTTGCAGACACACCTTTTTGCTCCGATTTGCAGTGGTCTTTGCACTACAGGGGTTAGGCCAGCTGTAGCCCACCTCAGCACACAGAATGTGTCTGGGATGCCCCCGAGTGGAAGAAGTACGTGCAGCTCTTAAGTCTTGAAGGTGCTGGGCTCGTTTTGAATCACCGTGTGTTTTCTCAGCTTCCTATTTGTCATTAATTCTGCGGAGAGAGACACTTTTATCTCTGTGATTATTGAATTGGCATGCTAAGAGTTCTTTGGAGAAAGCAGCTGAGGAAGCCGCCTAAGCAGCAGTTCTCAGACAGTAGTGGGCATGAGCATCACTGGAGCCCCTGAACATGGCAGACCCCAGGACCCCATCCAGGCTCTGGGACGTTGGACTGCAGTGAGCAGACTTGGAGAAATGCTGCACCAGGGTGCCATCATTCTGTTTTGTTCTTTTGTTCTGTCTTCAGGTAGCAATTATCTCTTCACTTACCTTACTCCTTTCCTTCCTAAACCTTCTTATTCCAAACATGTCCATTGGAAGCATTTCCAACTCTTAAATAAATATTATGGAATAGCTAGGAAGAACAAAAATTTGAGATATTCATAGTGCTTTTCTGTTTTTTACAAAGAGGTCAGACACTTGCCATTTTGCCTTTTATCCCCAAACAGTGTGACTTCTTGTTGCTCTATGAATTAGTGTTAAACGTGTTTTGGGGACAGGATTTGTCTTAGGAGTTTTTACAGAGCTTTGCCCTGAAAGAATATGTAAACGTGTTGGTTTGCATTTCAAATGCTGTTACACTGGAAGGGCGTCTCTGAAA